>MNCI01012443.1:649777-713202 GCA_015680685.1 Gnetum montanum | reverse complement strand
GATTCATCATTGGGTCACATCAACAAAGACATTCTTCAAACTCTTATATGAATAAATATGGTTTAAGGGCTACCCAAACTCAAGGATTTTTTCATGAATACTTATGAAGCATGTTAGAAAGGAAAGTAAATAAGGGTAAGGGTTAGTAAGAATTGCATCTCCACCTCTCAACCTCTAGAATTTATTCACATGGACTTGGTTGGTCCCTCTCAAACTCTTAGTTTGGGGAAGAAAAGATACTTTTTAACTATTGTTGATGATTTCTCTTGCTTTACCTAGGTTGCTTTCTTATATCATTAGGATGAAGCTTTTGATCATTTCATGAGAATTTGTAGTTAGATATAGAATGAAAAGGGATAGGATATCTAAGCCATCAAAATTGATAATGGGGAAGAGTTCAAAAATGCTAAATTTGAATAATAGTATATGATAAATGACATTCTACATCAATTTTTTACTCCCATTACTCAATAGAATGGTGTTGTAGAAAGACAAAAAAATTTTGAATAAAATGGGAGGAATAATATTGAATGTTAAAAAAATTCCTTATCACTATTGGATTGAAGTAATTAATACAACATGTTATGTCTCCATTAGAGTTTTGGTCAAAATATTCACTACTAAAACTTCTTATGAATTGTGAACTAGATGAAAACCCCAATTTTCACAAAAATTCCCCTAAAATTGGGCCAAAACCCCAATAACAAAGAAGTTTTCACAAAAATTCCCCTAAAATATAGCATCTTTGGATATTTTTATGTTTTTGGTTCAAAATGCTATATTCTAAATACAAAGATGCTTTAAGAAAATTTGATTTCAAAATTAATGAGGGAATCTTTCAAGGATATTCAACTATTGGTTGGGCTTACAAAGTATTCAATAAGAGAACCAAAACTGTGGGGAAAACTATAAATTTTAAAATAGATGATAGTGATGGTTCGACCCTACATTCTAATGATGAAGAAGTTCCTATTCAAAAGATGTCTAGCACTTCCTCCACACCAATTAATAAATATTCTAAAATAAGAAGTGAGCATGAGGACACTCCTCCAACACAATCCAAAATGCCTAGACTTTGTAGATCAAACTATCTCAATGATGTCATTGAACAAGTGAAAGATGGAATTTGAAGTAGGAGCTAGACAAAATAAATATGTGCATATGTTGTGTATCATTCACAACTTGAGCCCAAAAATTTTAGAGAAGCTGAAATAGAGGAAGGATATATTCTAACCATGCAAGAAGAGCTAAATCAATTCATTAGAAATGATGTATGGGAATTAACTTCTAAATACAATCATAAGAATATTATTAGAACAAAATGAGTGTTTAGAAACAAGATAGATGAAAATGGTAACATCATTAAGAAAAATGCATATTAGCTGCTAAAGGATACAATCAGCAAGAGGGAATTGATTTTAATGAAACTTTTGCTCTTGTGACTGGACTTGAATCAACCAAAGTTCTTTTAGTGTATGCAAGTATTAAAGGCATCAAGTTGTATTATATGGATTTAAAAGGTACCTTTTTAATGCAACTATTCAATAGGAAGTATATGTTGAACAAATTAAAGGATTTGTAGATCCTATTAATCAAGACTATGTTTTCAAACTAAAAGAGGCTTCCTATGGACTTAAACAAGCCCCTAGAGCTTCGTATGATAGACTCTCACAACAACTAATGACAAATGATTTCAAAAGATGTAGAGTTGATGCTACTTTGTTTATTAAATGACAACAAATATTTACTCATTATGCAATATGTTATTAATGATATTATATTTGAAGCTACTAATGACATTTTATGCAAGAAATATTTAGATCTTATGCAAACAAAATTTGAAATGAGCATGATGGAAGAACATAAAAACTTCTTTGGATTTCAAATCAACCAAACTAAAGGTGGAACCTTCATTTGTCAAACTAAATACATTAAAGATATATTTCAAATATTCAACTTAGCTAATGTCAAAGAAAAGATAGCATTGATGGATGTACATTTAAATCTTAACAAATATGAACAAGGAAAATCAGTTGATCTCAAGCTCTATAGAAGTTTGAATGATAGTTTACTATATTTAACTACTAGTAGACTTGATATTGCTCTTAGTGTTCGAATATGTGCCAGGTATCAAGCTAATCATAAAGGATCTCATTTAAAAGCTATTAAATGAAATTTTTTATTGTTTAAAAGGTACCACTAACTAAGGACTTTGGTATCCAAAGAACTTCAAACTTGATTTTTCAAGGTATTATGATGCAAATTGGGTAGGATATATAGATGATTAACAAAGCATAAGTGGAAATTTTTTCTTTTCTGGGAAAATCCTTATTACTTAGGTAACTAAGAAGTAAAATTATATAGCACTTTCTATAGAAAAAGTAGAATATATCTTAGGTAGAAGCTATTGTGCACAAATATTATGGATGAAAGAAACTCTCAAGGACCTAGGAATGACATTAGATCATACACCTATTTTGTGATAAAAATAGTGCTATTAATATGACTAAAAATCCTATTCAACATTCTCATACTACGCATATTGGAATTTGACATGACTTCATATGAGAACATACTTAACTTAGACATATAAAGTTAGAATACATTGGGACAGGTGATCAACATACTAATGCCTTCACCAAGCCTCTTGATGAACAAAGAATTACCACTCTCTGTAAAGACATGGGGATAGGACCTTGTTCTATCAAGTAAGAAGCTTATGTTTTCTGTGTACTATAAAATAAGAAACTAAAATTAAAAAAAATCTTGCTAGAGCTCATATTTAGGGGGATTTTCATAATGAAGCTTCTTTTTTATGATGACCAAAAAGGGGGTGTATGATATTGTTTGTTATTATGCTCCTTTCTATGTATTATACATTTTTTCAAGTTTTTAGACATCACTAAAAAGGAGGAAATTTTTGACCTTTTGGTATGTCAAAGAAACTTATAAAATGCAGAGAATTGAAAAATACAATTTTGAGTTATTATAGGATTTGGAAAAGATAACAGGACAATGTGATCAAAGACAAAATCTTGACAAGAATATTATGAGATCAAGATAGGATGCACAATGTTTATAAGTTAAAAGAATATGTTTCAGTAGTTATTGAGACATCCTAGAGGAATTGTTAATATCCCTAATAATAAGTTCAAACTTTAATTAAGATGTCCCAGAAAAATAGTAGACATTCTAAGGAAAGTTAAGACGTCCCAACCTAGATGTCCCATGTGAGATATCCTAGAAAAAGTGAGACATCCCACCTACAAGCATCAGAAAATTAGTAAGACATCCCATGAAAAAGTGAGATATCCTAGCAAAAATAAGACACTCCACCTACAAGCACAAAAATCTCAGTGAGTTATCCTAACCTCGAATGAGATGTCCCAACTAGCCATTTTCTAGCTATTGTATGAACTCCAATGGTAATGTGATAGTGGCAAAGGCTATAAAATAAACGAGAAATTTATGAAAATGACAAGCACTATTCATACAAATATTTCCTTCATTGTACATATCTTGTAAATCTATTTGTTCTTCAATTCTTATCTTTTGTTAATTAAGTATTATAATTGTCAAGAGAGTCATAGCAAGGAATTAGTAATTATAGTTACTATAATTATAGTAATTCTCTCCTTGATTCTTATCTCTCTCTTTGTAAACCCTACGAGATTGATGGGCTTCTTGTAGGAAAGCATCTCTTGAGCTTGTTGGGACCTTGTAGGTTTGAGTATGTTTCTTGAGAGAAAACACTCCATGCAAATCTCTAGTCATTGTAAAGGTTGTGGAATCCTTAAATTCACATATTGAACTTGTTGGAATCTTGTAATGTTGAATGTGTTTCTTGAGAAAAAACACTGCCAAAGAAGCTTAAACTTTAAAAAGATTGTGATGTCCTTGAAACCACATTTTTGAAGAAACAAATTCAAGAGGTATGCCAGGATTCGACCCTGTGAGTGTGGACATACCTAAGTTGGAGAACCATGTACATTTGTGTGTAGTTTTGTATTCAAATTGGTAGAACTTATTCAATGCCCTTATAAGTTCTTGATGTTTAGCACCTTACCATGTCAATTAAGAGATCCATAAAATCAAAAATTGGTTCTACAATCAAGTGTAAGATGGCTCTAGTATTTCAACTAGGATCACAATTAATGATGCTTTTAAAATGTTTATTCATAGATTGATAGCTTAACATCCAAGAATTCATGAATTCTAAAATATTTAAAAGAAAATAAGTCTTTGATTTGGTTCTATGAAAAATGTCAAAGTATGATAAAGCTTTCACATGTCAACATGCTCCTTATGAAGTTGAAAAGGTATCTAAAGTAAAAGTTTGCTTCTACATCTAGGCTTGAACTTGGTTCTTCATGTCACATCAGTATTGCAAACATTCCCTATCATATTCATCCATGAAATAAAAGAGCTCAAAAATCAAAAATCTATAAAGACCAAGGAATTATCACATCATCTTAAAGTGTTTTAATGGAAAGTTTGTACAATCGAAAAATGGTTATATCAAAAGTTTCAAAAATGATTCTATGAAGAGTGCCACAACAAAAATACAATATATAAGATCTTGTAGAGTTAAAATTTGGTTCCATAGAGAAAAGCATAGAAAATAAATTAAATTTCAAAGAAAATACAAAAAAGTTAATAGCTCGATTTCATGAGCCACATCATCAAGGATTTTCAAATCCAACATGAAGCTCAAAATATTTTGGAGAACCTATTCCCACATGATGCAAATAAAGTTATTAAATAAGTGTGCCATATAGAAGTTAGCCACCACAAGAATGCTAAAAAGGCTTCTAAGACCTAGTATTGAAAACAAATAAATATAGAGATAAGAAACTTGTAGAACTTAAAAATAGTTCTATCAAAAATTTTATCAAAGATATCATTAAGACATCACATTAGTAGGTGGCAGCATAACTAAACAAGGGAAGCTCATTTTAAGAATACTAGAAATTATTCTAAAACTTAATGGGATGTCACCCACCACTACCCAAGGGATAGAAAGGTTTCATAAAACTAGAATTGGGTTTTAAAATCAAGGATGAAAATGATTCTATAGGGAACCAAGTCACCAAAGTATAATTTATGTTTACCATATTGATAAATCTAGAAATTTTGCAACAATGATATCGTAGTTATGATATCGTATCTACGATGTCATAGATACATTATCGTACCTCAACATATGTTATCATATAAATGATATCACGAGGTGTGTGCCATCCTATATAAGTAACACTTAGGTGCATGGATCTGCAGTATATTTGATAACATAGTAACAAAACTCTTTTAATTTGTTTTATTGAATTCAATACATAGTAGTGTGTGCCTGCTATCTAATGTTTGGTAATTAAATGGAATATTTATTTGAGCATGATGTACTTAGATGCATTGCATGCATGGCAATAAAGATTGAGATTACTCTACATCATTGCAACAACACTTAGTTTTATTTTTGTTTCCAATTAGTTTACTATTTACTATTTTCATAGTTAATGTTTACAATTACTTGCAATTTACTTTTAATGTTTCTAATTGGAATGAGTATCACTAATCTTGAGCACATAAGTGTAACTACTTGGTAACCCAGTAGTACTATCACTTAATATGTCTAGTAGTGTGGTACTTGCTAATCCCAGTAGTAGTTGCATGAAGTCCAAGGTGTGACCAAAAGATCAAGACTGGCTCTTCATCACATAGGCTAGTTTAGATTTTTTTTATTGTCACTTAGATTTAGAAACCTTTACTTTCACTTCATGTTTATTAGGAGCCTAATGGCCAATTCAACATCAATATCATATACCTCACCATGAGTTAAATCGTATGCACTGATTTTACTAACTCACATGGGAAGACAACAATTGTAAATACTAATCAATTACTAGTATAATCACATTGCCTTCTCTATGGAGTTTAACTAAGATTGCATGTGAGCACTCGTATCTCATATGGTTGGGTGTTGGATACTCCACCACTAGTCATTGGCATCATTTCCGAGGATGGTGCTAGCTATCTAGATTAGTTATATTATACACAATCATTGTAAACATATTAATGACCTATCTTATAGAAAAAAATAATATTTTAAGTAACGCACATTATCAAATGAAATCATATCTTCTTCACATAGGACCAAGAATGAATCACATGATTAAAACACTTGTAGGAGAAATAATAAAATATATACTAAATAGAATTGAAGTAAAAAAACTAAAGTAGAGGTTTCATATGCTCATTTTGGCCCTTAATAAATGTAAGGACTATGTTTTGCTAGTGTAAATAATCCTATAGAAGATGGAGTAAGTCCTAGAACAAGGAGGCCCTCAAGGCCTAGAACCTCCTCCAAACCTAGAAGAGATACATCAAGGGATCAAAGGAGAAAATATAGAAGCCATGGTGATTCTCCTAGTTCACCATCTTCCTCTTCCTCTTCCACATCTAGTTCTAATGAAGATGAATATAGGTATAAAAATAAGGATCAAAATGAAGATAGAAGTTGAAATAGAGGAGATCATCTATGTGAGCATGAACGAAATCATCATAATTAGACAACTAGAAATAGAAATTATCACCACAAAATGTTTGATGATGGTGGATCCTTTTGGCTCCTAGGAGCATGATGTAAATAACAAAGGTAGTTAGAATGCTCCACAAGCATCAAAAGGAAAGTCGCATCAAGAGATGTGATATGAATAACATCCCTAAATTCGTAGGAGGCTATAACTTTGATCCACAATATCACTTACAAGCCTTCCATGGTGCATTTGTCTTGCAAAACAATGAGAGTGAGTGGCAAAAGCTTAAGATTTTTCTAGGACACTAGTTAATGAAGCTAAAAGTTGGTATAGATCATTGGAACTAGATTCAATCCATCGATGGTCCACAATGCTGGAACTCTTCAATGAGAAATACCAAACCTATGCAAGAATGTCCAATCTAAGGAAAAAAATCTAAGGATGGATGCAATAAAAACATGAATCCTTCTACATGGCCTTGGATAGATAGTATTCACTACTACATAGATTTCCAGGCCATGATTTCTCTTAAAAAGAGCAACTTTTCTAAATCATAGATGGACTTTGTAACCAAACAAGAGAGACCATTGGAATTTATGCCCAAGGTCAGTTATCTAAATTGAAATCCTATTAGATACAAAGGCTAATCAAGTGAGTGGCAAAAGAAGGAGAGCTATGTAAACTAGTGAATGTAGAGGAATATAACTGGCATCCAACTCTTCAAAAGAAGGAGAACCATATCTATGATAAGGAAAAAGAGGCAACTCTTAACAAGGTGATTTTACAACAAACCCTACTAATAAAAAATTCTATCACTGAGCTTGAAGTAACAATAGATAAGATGTGGTAGTTGATAAATGACAAAGTTATGACCTATGTGAAAACCATAGAGGATAGAGTAATGTAAAAATAATATAGTGAGAAAAACAAGAAGAGGAAAAAGAAAAAAGAAATAGGTAGCAATACTTATTAACAAAAAAAGGAAAAAAACTGCAATAGAAGAGGCTATAGACTCAACCACAAAAGAGGATGATGGATGTAACATCTGCTTATATGATCATCCAAAGGGCTAGTGCCAATCATGTTACATCTACATGAGTATTGGGCTTTTGCTCTAAATCCCAAGTTCTTACAAAAACAAATGCCTAGGAAATTGCCTTACTCATAAGGTAATTGTAGAAAGTCCTACAACCAACCATACTATTCTAGTGGGACTTCTTATTAGCCTCAAAATAACTATCAACCATAGTGGCAAAACCCACAATTGTGGGGGATGTCACCATCAAGTTAGCATTACCCTTATTGCTAGTCAAACCCACATGGATATTATGTTCAACAATCCATTTCACCAACTGGTCCTAACTCCTCTATCTCAAATCACTACTACCACTCTCTTGAATATCATCAACTTGTAGAATCTCCTAAGGGATCACCATCTCAAACCTCTTATCCTCTGCAACATCCTCAATATTCTCATACTTCCCTCCACCATTTTTCACCATCAACAACACAGGGATGATTGGTACCATAACATCAACAAAAGAATGCTACTTATGCTATTAACATACATGTAAATGATAATTGTAGTATATTTCAACCATAGTCTCCAAAACATCCTTTCTTTAGGATAGTTTCCCCACATGGGCATAAAACTCATGGACCTACTAACTCATCAAAACCAGCACAATACTAGCCAAGTGCAACATCCTTTCTCATCAAAACAATGTCTTCCAATCCTATGCAAGAGCCAACACCAATTACTGCTACAATGCAAAACATAACAAATGAACCTATCATTGTGGATAGACAAGTAATTCCATGCACTACTACTAAAAGCAAAGGATGCAATCATGGACTGACACTCTATGACGTCAACACAGTTACCATTTTAGTTCACAACAACAACAATAAATAACCAATTTGTGCAACCAAAAGAGTAGAGGCCACCAAACCAAAATACATTCTATTGCTACTAACTAAGAACCAACAACTATCTAACACATGCATGGAAACATCTGAAACACTTACTAATTCCAATCTATGAAGATGACTCCAACTAAGGACCTGAAAATAAAATAATCAACTCATAGTCATACACCAAAGGAAAAAGAAAATAGGGACTTAAATGATCATAAAATCACTACCATTAAAATTATATGGGATGATAATTGAAAAAGTTACCTTACTAAGGATGGTTGGTGAACCACCTACAGTGTGTGACCCAGGAGATTTAGAGAGCATTTTTTGAACTCTCACCCATGAATTTAGTCATGAGGGAGATACTTTACTTTGATTTCAGAATTAATAAGTGATTTTTTCTTTTTTCTTTTTTTTTTTTACAATTCTTTTCATTTTTCACATTCTTTGACATTTTCTTATTCTTTTATACTTTTTCATTCTTCAATTTTTCATATTCTTTTACATTTCTCAATCCTTTCACATTTTTCAATTCTTTAAACATTTTTCATTCTTTACACTTTTTCCCATTTTTTACTATCTTTTCCATTTCTTGCATACTTTGTTTTCAAATCCTTTGTACATAATTTTCACTACTAATAATACATCTCACAAATAAAGGCAAGATGTAGCACAATGCTGTGAAGATTTTTCTATGTTATCAAATCATAAGAAACTAATTATTTATACAGTGAGACCATAGCATCCATTCATTCATTCTAATAATAAGAGGGTTCTTACCATGGCTATAATGATATTCTTTCCAACATAAAACTAAGAATAAATCTATGATCATCATTTTTGGATAGAAAAGTAAAGAATCACATGGGAATGTAAAGGATGTGACATCAAGGAGATTTGTGGATTTTCTCATATTATTGTTGTGAGTTCTATCTTGTTGCTAAGGAAGTATTATATCCTTGTATATCTAACAAAAAATGGAAGTAAGAGTACAATAAGTGCTACCTAGCCATGTCACTAAAAAGACATGTTACCCATGCCTGAAGGTAGTCCTCTAGTAAGGTTAACATAGTTAATAAAACTCATGCACAGAATAAATTTCTAGGGTTCCACTAGAAAGACATGTTACCCATGCTTGAAGGTAGGTAGATTTTCAAGAATCTAAAAAATAATTATAATAAAGAGTACAATGAATAAACTCCTCCCTTGAACAATATGCCAAGTGGTAATGCTCCTTGCAATAGTGGTAGTCTTATGATTGTAACTCTTAGAGATGAAACAATGTGATGTCACTGGAAAGTGGTTTGGTCTTGGTTTGCATCATTGAAAGAAGGGCTAATGATTACCTTAACCATCAATAACACACAAGGATTCATTATGCCTATGGTAAGATACCTCACGTTGTGATTTCAGCAATTCTTTCTATAGTCCATCTCACTTCACTATATATTTAATCATAAATTGTGATTTTGTATACTATATCATTATTTTCCCAATCTGGTGATACTAACATGTGTGTATTGCTAAATAGGTATGTCTTACATTCAACCCCTTGAATGCCTAAGGACACTTTTAGGTGTGGTTATATAAGGGCACTAAGGGTTGGATCTTGCTTTGGGGAGGATCCACTTATATAACTCTTGTATTTCATATTTTCCAAGCAATTCCACATCATCTTGAACCTTTCAAAACATCTAATAAACTTTCCATATCATCTAATAATCTATCCATACATCAAAAATTCATTATCCATTTTGTATTCATACTAAAAACTTTCATTGCTCAAGATTCCTTCTTCATGAACCTTGAACACTAAATTATTGAAAACTATGCATCACTCATTGCCATGACCCTCTACACAAGATTTAGATCTTCTTGAAATTTCATTTAACTTATTTTTTCCAAGAAAAATCAATGAAAATTTTTAACTTTTTAATGGTAACATCATAGTTATGATGTCATAAGCACCTAGGATGCGACACACATAAAAATAGTATATATACGCATAGGAGTTAGCAAAATTTTTTATTTCTCTCATTTATAGTAAGAGAAGTTTGTAGTCTTTTCCTTAGCCCTCTTGTACACTAGCTTCTAAATGCCATCACTTTTCCCTCATAGCTCCAATTTCCAAAATTTTTCAATCTTGTTGATCCTGGAGTGCTCAACATAGTTGTGGGGATGCATTGCATGGTATAAGTGAATGAAAATTTGAAAATTTGAGCCATAAATTCCTAACACTTGGAAGATATTATAAAGGGTAAGTATAAGGAGATAATAAGAACCTTAAAGTTAATCAATCAAAATAAGGCTAGAAGGATTCAGATAATACTCTTAATAGACCATATTAACTATTTTAGGCCATAATAAGCTAGGAAAATGATAGAAGATCATAAGTAACTAAAAGATATAACACCTAATGGGTTCCTTTTTGAAAATTTTTCAAACTCTACAATCATAATAAGATAAGAACTTGATCTAAACAATGGCATGAGCAAGGTAAAGAACTATTAAGAATTGATAGGAACATCCTAATAATTTCAAACCCTTATTGATTGCATATGGTCCTAAAGAGGATACCAGAAGGAGGACCTTCACAACACAAGAACAAAAGGACAAGAGGCCATGGGAGAGGCCAAGTGGGAAAACAAACCCCACAAGTAGAACACACAGAGAAGGAGGCTCCTACTAGAGAGAACTCAGCCCAAGGAGAGGTAGAAGTTTCACATGCACCTAAACAAGGACAGTGACTCACGTTGTCACTAGATTGCCTCCATGCCATCCAAGAAGATTGATCATGTCCATAATCATCGTGGAACTAAAATTTGAATCCTTTATGGAATTTTCTCCATAAGTAATGAAGATGCAACTTCAAGTATCTCCATTTTGGCCCATACTAACCAACAGTGGTGAATGGAACCTAGGAGAAACCAACTAATTCTGGTAGAACAAATAGGTTGATGCTACAGTGAAACTTGAAGGAGTCTCTATGCCATACTTAGTAGAGAGGACATATGGAAAAAGAATATAAGGATAGAAGAGAAAAAAAACTTCAAGTGCCCCTAAATACATATCAATTCCAAAATCCTAACAACAAAGGGAAGAAGTTGATGGAAGAGCCACCACCTCCTAAAATACCAACTACATCAAGCCACCTTAAATTTTTTTTTTTTTTTTTGTCATGTAACTATGTCATTTTTGTACACACCACTACAACACTCAGAGTCAATCAGTAATCCCATACCTTCCTAATATTTTGTAAGGAACTTGTTCCTCCTTTTGTTCACTTGAGGATGAATAATTAGTTAGTTGTGGGGGTATGATGAATCATCAATTGGCTAGGATATGGATAATGCAGTATTGCTAATGTGATATCGCTGATGTTATATCACATACTTTTAATAAAAATTTAATTTTTATCTACCAAAAATATTGTAACTATGATAGTGTATCTACGACATCGTAAATTTGATATTGTAGCACAAGCTCCATCATGGTAGATCTAATATCGTGGGATCTGTGTAGCCTATAAGTACAACACTTGGGCACATGATCCAAAGAACTTTCATTCCATCCTTAGGTAGAATTTTGTAGTTTGTTTTCATAGTTTTAGTGATATAGTGAATTCTTGTAGTGTGGTGTTAAGTAGTTGTATGAAATCTTTATTCGAACGAAGTGTACTTGGACATAGTTCATGACCAAAAATAAAGATTGAGATTTCTTTTCATCATTGTAGCATCCACTTAGTTTTACTATTTTACTTAGCATAGTTTTTACTATTTTCTTAGTTTAATCATTTACATTTTCAAGTACTTCACTTTCTTATTCATTAGTAAAGTGGAATGAGTACGACTAGTTTCAAGCATTTAAGTTTAATCATATGGTAATCCCAGTACTATTATTTCTTGGTTTGCCCAATGGCATAATGGTCGATAATCCTAGTAATGATTACATGAGCCTAAGACATGTACAGTAAGCCAAGACTAGATGCTCATCACTCTAGGCTAGCTTAAATTTACCTTCTTGTTATTAGTTATATTAAATACTTAATTTCTCTATTATCCTTAAGATGAGTTTAAGCCTACAACAACATCAATTATCATATGCCTCACTTTGGACTAAAACATATGTGATAAAGCTACCTCTAGTCCAAGTGGGAAGGTAATGTACTATGATCAATGCTTAACAATCTAGATGCCACAATTAGTCCCATCCATAAAATTCAATCGAATCATGGATGAACACTTGTGATTCATATGGTTGGGCATAGGGGGTACCTTTCACTCATCACATCCATAGACTTCGATCACTTGGTTTATCAAAAGTTGTGAATCACCTATGATCATTAAGCATCTAACTCCTAGGTCAAAAGCTACCATCATCCCTCTAATCAAACCCTTGGTACATGAAAACTCAAAACAATAGATGAAGGATCATATTTCACTAGATGGTAATTTTATGATGCTAACAATACTAGTTCCATGGGTAGTTGAAGCTCCATCAAAGTGCATGACTACCTCAACCCTTAGGTACTTAGTTAATAGTGTTAATGTGTTCATCAAGGAACTCAAGATCTATGGTTGCTTGGTCATTAACAAGTGAAACTGTGAGTTGTGTAGCTATAGCTTGACCTTTCATTGAGGATTGAGAAATGTAATAAAGGTTAAATTCCATAATTATGACTTTCCATTAGGTTATACAGCTACTTTCGTAAATCTTGGTTATTGTGGATCTGAGCACATTATCCTTGCAAATGATGTTAACTTGCCTTCTGAAGAGGTAGTGTCTCCACTTCTTTAAGGAGAAGACTAGTGTTAGACAATACCTCTCCACTTTAGTGTATCATGCCTCGTAGGAAACTAATGCATGGCTAAGGTAGTATACAAGCATTTCTACTTCATCATCATGTTTCTAACATAGTAGAGAGGTGATGGATGTGTTGGAGATGGTAAGGTAAATCTAGAATAGTTTACCCTCTTATAGAGGATAGACTATCGGTAGTTGTGTCAACTCTTGCTTAAGGATTTTAAAGACCTCTTGGCATTAAGCCATCCACTCATAGTGAACCCCTTTCTTAAGCAAGTGTTTCATGCATTGTAACTTATCCATAAGCCTAGCAATAAATCTAAAAATAAAATATAATCTACCTTGTAATACCCAAAGCCCCTTAAGGTTGGTAGGCACTGCTAATTTGGATATGGCCTTAACCTTATCAGGATCGACATGTATCACTGCTTTAGATACTATAAATCCAAGCATCTTACCAATCTTGACATCAAAGACACATTTCTTAGGATTAAGCCTAATCTCATACTTGAGGCATCATTTAAGCATAGGATCTAGGTCATTAGCATGATCATTAACCACTTTGAACTTAACAACTATATCATCTACGTAATTGTTGAGCAAACCTAACACGTAATCACTAAAGATATAGGTCATGGCTCTATCATATATTGCTCCTACATTCTTAAGGTAAAAGTACATCATGGTATAGCAAAAGATACCCCAAGGGGTCATGATGGTCATGCTAAGTTGGTGCTCTAGGTTGATCCTAATTTGATTATATGCTGAGAACCCATCTATAAAGGACATTAAGGCATGTCCTACAGTAGTATCAATCAGTTGATTAATACAAGGCAAAGGGAACTCATTCTTAATAGTTTCTTTATTTAGGTTTCAAAAATCAATGCAAATATGAATACTCCCATTTTTTGTAGGGACTACCATTATGTTAGACACTCATTCTGCATAGTCAAAAACCCTAATGAAACTAGCTTTGTAGAGCTTTGAGATCTCATTGTGAACTTCCAAGGCCAAATCAGGTCTAATATTGAGCACCTTTTTGCTTAGCCAGTCTAATGTTAGGATCTATCATGACGTTTTACTAGACTAAACATGGATCTAAGCCTAGCATATCCTCATATGACTAGGGAAAGACCTTAATGTTGCCTTGTAGGACCTTGGTTATGTCTTAACCCTATTAAGGCTTCAATGAGGAATTTATTTTAAGGGTTTTCTCCTCACCACTATGTGTTGTGATGGGAACCTCAACTAGAGAGTCTTCAGTTATGTTGTCCACCTCTAAGTCAAGGGTTTTGACTAGGTTCTTAGGCCATTCCAGAGGTTTCTCTATTGAGGCTACATGATCAACAAGACTCTCAAGATCTAGGCAATTGAGGTCAATGTACCATTCAACACCATTTTGAGGCCCACTTAGGCTCAATGGTAAACTAATCTACTCCCAAGTAATCATACTTTGGTCCTACATGTCAAACATAGCACATTAAGTGACACTTGGGTAAAGATGAATAAATAATGCTAAAATGCTATAAAACCATGTAAATATGTGCTATTCTGATGCAAACAAGGTCATGCAAGGCTACCAATAGGGTAAGGACAAGTCAACAAAGTATAATAGAGGCTAGATAAAGGTCATGCAAGGGGAAGTGTGAGAAATAAGGCTACAAATAGTTAACAATGGTCATGATTTTGCTAGTTTTAGGCCTTGGCAAGCTAGGATTTCAATTTAAGGCCATAGTAGGCCATGGCCACATGGCATCACATGGTGGTCAAAGAAGGCCAAACCCCACTATTTGATACCAATAAAAGGCTAAAAAAAGGTAAATAAGGCTATAATAAGGTATATAAAGAATAAATACCATAAGGAGGTTAACTAGGTCAATGATGCAACACAAGTCCAAAAACAAGCTAAAACACTATAATAAGGCAAAAATCAAGTAAAACAAGCTACATATGGTGAAATTTGACTACTATAGGCTTAAAAAGGGCTATATTTTTCTAGGTTTATGCCTTAGTGGGCCATGGTTTAGGGATACAAGGCTATTAGTTAAGTTTTAGCATCAGTTAGGGTTGTTTTTAGGCTTTTTGAACCTAGAAATTAAGACTTTTGAGGTTTCCACATTAGGCTCTCTCTATTTCCATGCTAGCCAACATGGAAGAAGGGACCCTTAGTGTGGAAACTAAGGAAAGTGGATTTTTTGGCATCTAGAGGTCCAAAATTAAGGTCTTGGGACCTTCCCAAGGTAGCACAGGACCAAATCTATCAAAATTAAGCACTCCAGAGGTCTATAAAGGCCAAAAGACATGTTTTGTAGCCTTCCCCCCTTTTTTCCACATTGGCCAACATGGAAGAGAGGGGGTTTAGCATGGATAATCAAAATATAAGAAAAAATAGGACCAAACATGGTTAAATAGTTAGCCAAAACCCAAATCTAGAAGTTATGCATCCTCTAGCTTTGTTTTGAGGTCGTTAGAGTTGGTTTCCAGTCTCAAAACATGTTGGATTTCTTTCCCCCTTCTTCCATGCTAAGCATAGTATCCCTAGCATGGAAGAATGGAGGGACACTTTTTTTATGAATTTAAAGTGATCTAGGAGCACATTGACCAAGCTCCTAGGCTCCTAGGGCTATAGGTCATGATTCTACAAGTTTCTTACTAATTTTGGGCATGTTTGAAGGTCATTCAAGGGCATCCAAGGTCTTACCACCGTATTTCCATGTTGGGGAAGTTTCTCTAGCATGGAAGATTGGAGAGAATGGGCTTTGGAGATCAATATGAGGCAAAAATGAGAAAAATCTTAACGCTATGATGTTCTAGGCTTCTTTGATGTAGATCTTTGGCTTCTAGGAGTATCAGCTTACCATTAGAAGTGGAAAAGCAACTTTTCCTCCTTGTTTCCATGCTTCCCAGCATGGAGGGAGTCCTCTCCAATGTGGATGAGGCAAGAATCCCATATCTAGGAAAATTTGGATCACAATTAACTATGCATGTCAACTTCCAAAGTTGCTAGGGCCAAAAGCTAGCATTTTAAGTTAAAATTTGGTAGTTTTAAGTATTCCTAAGTGTTTTTTCGACTCCCACCCCTACTATTCCATGCTAGTGCTATGGAGCTCAACATGGAAGACTAGGGGGAATAGCTTTTTGATCATTTATGATCAATTTTATGAGGTTTAAAGACTCCAAAATGTGAATATAGGGCACTAAGGTGCATGCAAGGTCATTTGATGTCATTCTAAGGTGTTTATGAGCTCCACATGAGTTCCACCCTTATTCTCCATGCTAGCCAACATGGAGGAGAGCATTCCCAATGTGGAAGAAACATAAATCTTAGATCTAGACTAGTTTTGACCTCAATCGATCATGCATGTATGCTTTTCAGGTTGCTGGGATTGAAGACTAGGGTTTAGGATCAAAACCAATTAGTTTGGAGGCTTCCAAGATGGTTTTTGAGCATTCCCCCTTTTATCCATGCTAAGGATGATATGCTTAGTATGGAAGATTAGGGGACATAGCTTTTTGACTATTTGTGATCACTTTTTCCAAGTTTGGAGGCTCTAGAAGGTGTGAAACTGGTCTTAGGGCTCATGTAAGGTTGTAGGGTGTCTACACAAGGTGTTTAAAGGTCATTTTGAAGGGAAGGTGCATGGTGGGATCCATAAACCACAAATTTTAAATTTTAAAATTTTGAGATTAAATCCCACCAATCTTAGCATGGAAGAGACTTTTCCCCCCTTGTACTTTAGTGCACTTGGAGCTATGGTGCATTAATTGAGCAACTGGGGTTTGGAGATGGGTATTTAGGTTTTTTTTTGAGTTTTTAATGTGAAATTCCACAAGTTTCGATCACAATTTTTATTTTTCACAAACAGTGAATTGGAGGAGAGCTCAAGTAAAGATTTTTATTGTAGAGAATACTAATCTTCAACGTAGAAGCCTTCCATCTCCCATGCAATTAATATTGAACTTTTATTCTTCTAAGATTCCAATCATTCCCAGTGTTGAGCCTACCATGGTGCCTAACCAATGTGGGAAAAAGAGCAAAAATCACAAGATTCAAAGGCCAGATGAGCATACGAGGGATATGCAAGGACTACCTAGGCTTATCTTCATCCAAGCCTCATCCATTGCTTCTAAAAGGTAGGCAATTCTACCTATTTTTGCTTTCATTTCTAGTTGTTTTTATTACTTTCTATTGCCATGTGTGGGCTCATTTTTCTCAAATCTTCACTAATAGAAGGGGTAAAATGAAATTCTAACAAAATCCCACCTCTTATTTTTTTTCTTTTCTATGTAGATCTATGGTCCTTTCATTGTGTTGACCTTAGTAGATTTGATTTTTAAAATTAAGCTTGTTCTTTTCATGCTTTTTCCCCAAAATTTGGGGTTAAGGCCATTTTTGTCAGATATAGGCTTAAGGATTCATCAAAATTAAATTTCAACAAAATAATACCCTCTTATTTTGGTGTGTTTTCTAATGGGTATGAGTTATTTTAGCTGTTTTGGCTATTTCTTTAAGGCTATGTTAAGTTGGATTTTATGAATTTTCAACTTTTGTTGATTTTCCCATGAAAAAGAAAGCAATGTTGTGTATTTTTTCTTAAGAAACTAGTTGCATATTTTTAAGATTTGATATTATAAGTTTGTAACCCTATGTTTAATCTTTCCAATGGCTATTTTTCCATTCAATTTAGATTAATAATGATGGGTTTATGGCTATTTTCCTAAGGTCATGCAATTAGGTTTTCTAATGTCATTTTCAAATTTTCATGTAACTTCATGAATTTTTTCTAAGTAAACAGAAAATATTTTGGCTATTTTTTGGTTATGTATGGGTGGTTCTTGACTTCAAATTTTCAATGGAGGTGGAATCACTCCAATTGTGTTTGAAATGAATTTTTTATTAAGCCTCCATATTTGGATTTTTATCCAAATTGAGGATTTTTTTCTGAATAAATGGCCAAGGTTTTAAATTTTTATTAAGCATGTAGGGCTCAATTTAATCTTTCAAATAGTGGTGAGATCACTTCTTTTGAAGCTCAAACAAATTTTTGGTGAATTTTTTACCAACCTTGCATGAAAGGAGGTTAATGGTGATGGCAACCATTTTTACTCGATGTGTCTATTTTTCATGTAAAAATGATCATGTATCTCTAGTTGTAATGGTCACAAATGTAAAGCTTGTGATTTTAGAATTCCTTCCATAGTGGAATCACTAAAATCAAAGCTTGTAGGAATTTTTAATAAATTTTCTATTATGGTTTTATGAATAAGGTTAAATCTTGGTTGTAGCACTTTATCCCTTTGGGGATGGATGTAGTTAACATGCTTAGAGATTACTCTTACCAACTCCCATTCCTTTAGGTATTGCTAAATATGTAAAACTTATGTTTTAAATCTATTTTTTTGAAAAGTAAAAGCTTTTACTATTTTTAGCAAGCTCTTTACTATGGCTATATTTTTTTTCTAAGTTTTAATGATTTTTTTTCTAAGTTTATGCATGGTTTATATTAAGGCTTAATTTTCGCTATGAAGTCCTGGCTATAATATTTTGGTTATGAAGTAAAAGGCTTTGAAAGGTTGTGATAATTCCTTTTTTGGAATTTCTTGAGATAGTTTAAATAAACATTTTAAAGCTTTTTACAAAGGCTAATCTCACCCCCCAACTAGGATGTTTTTCCAAACTTATTAAGAAATTCTAATTGGTCATAATGTTTTGCTTTAGCATGTAGGGTCGTTTTGAAGCCCATACTTATTATCATTGAGTTGGTGGACATTATATGGTACATTGGACACCCCAAGGCCAATACTCCACTCCCTGACATTCCGTTGGGGAAGGTTTCACTATGGTTCTAGCCTGGGACAAGGGAATTCCTTTCCTATATTCTACAAAACTTTAGTGTGATGCTATGGTCACACTTGTCTATAGATGTGGCTAGGGCCATAGTGGAGACCTTGTTGCCTCAGGAATCTAGCCTAGTTGTCAGGTTTATTACTAAAAATTCATCTTCTAAGACAATAGGAGAATAGTAGATGCCATCATCCCACCCTACCTAATGGACATCTGGATGATGCCAGAGTATAGCTAGTATGATGTAAAAAATACTCTGATGGTGGCACATAGAGCGCACACATTGTTCTAGAACCTTCCTGGTATTGTGTGTCATCTACAGGGGTAAGCATAGTCATTATAGTATGTTTATGGCTTTATTGGCTAAACTACATTTCCTAACTCCATTGGTTTTATGAATTTCTTGCAAGTCAATGATCAAGGCTTGATCATTGATGATCAAATCTTGGTAGTGGCTCAAACTATCCTAGATGAATTCACCAAAGGCCCCCAAATTAGAACTCTTTTTTATCAATAGTTAAGAGGGGGTTTTATGCATATACTAGAAGATTCAACCTTGTATGTAAGAAGTATAACAATGATAGGACAATACACAACTGGTGGGTAAACTCCAATAACTTCATGGATCATACCCTTGTAGTTGGAACCTCCACTCAAACCACACCAAAGAAGAATAAGAAAGGTAAAAAAAAAGGCTATAGCTTCTACTATTTTAAGGTTATAAAAACTCTCAATGTTCTATTTCTTTGACTAGTTTTTAAACTTACTTATGTTGATGCTAAACTTTGGTTGTTTACTTTGCAGTACCTTCCACCTCTGTTTATGTCACCATACCACTTTCAAAATCATGTCATGAGGATACCATCATCCTAAATTTTGGTGAGGTGATACCAGCATAGAAGTGGTTGAGGGGACAGGTGCATGGGTACATTCAAGCAAACATCCAATGTGCAAGTTTTCTTGAGGTATTTATGGCACCTATCCCTTCCATCCCTATTGTGGAGATGCTGCTCCTTCGATGAGAAGGCTGATCATTTTAGCATCATCATTTCAGATGTGAAGATCAACATGGACATTGATGAGGGCCTCTTTTGCAACTTGTTTGGTGTCCCCACTGACAAGGAAAAGGTTCTCATCAAGATAGTGAAGGAATCAGGCCATCGTGAGGAGGTTTTGGAGTGGCTTGATGCCAACATGGGCCACTCCAAAATTTCATGGATGGCTCCATAAACCTTGATGTAAAGGAATCATATCCTTTTTTTAGGTCTCATGCATTTCCCAAATTATTATCACAAAAGAGGCTGATTAGCATCACATAGGATGGACCTTTAAGAAGGTCTTGATGGATGGTACCAAGTTCAATTGGATAGCTACTTTGGCTATTGGGCTTTAAAAGCCTTAGACTCTGCGTGAATGCCTCTACAATAATCCACATACATTTTTCATTTTTTGTAGGTTATTTGAAGATGGTTGTGGAGTTTCTAGTGGTGTATAGGAATGGACAATGGGTTCCCTAAGACCCAAGCCAACTTTTTATGCCTTGGATAAAGCACATTTATCCAACAATGTAGGCCTAGAATTCACTAGACAGGATGGATGATACATTGTTGATTACCACCAAGGATCTTGATGGTAGAAGGTGTGAGTCGCTTGATAGCATAGATGATGAGGAGCCTCTTACATTTCCAGTGAGCATCCTAGAGTTCAAATGATGATGTAGAGAGGATGAAGGGGTAGCTAGAGAGAAACTCAAGAGGCCCATGGAGGAAGCACCACTAGCATCATACCAACCCACCCCAAAGAAACTTAAATTTAAGCTTAAGGCATTATAGTAGGTGGTCATAGGTATGCTTTATCTATGTTTGGCTATTTTAAAGTTCATGACTATGTTATGGTTTCATATGCTAATTAGTTTTCTATGTGTTATGATTGTAGACAAGCATTAGGTCCTAGCAACCCAAGTTCCCACAAAGGATGAACAAAGGCATGTAGAAGAGGCACTCCTATAGCAACTTGAGGTAGACATAAATGATCTAGATGCTTTGTTCAGTAAGGTAGTGTCAAGCACATCTCCCATTGTCATTCCAGAAGAAGAAGAGAAGGAGCCTAATATGCCTATGCCTTAATGCTTTTGTTATATCTTATTGCTTAATTTTGGTTTTTTTCCTAACCCTTTGATGATTGTTATGCTTATAGTAGTTCCTGAGCCACTAGTTCAGCCCCCTATCCCCAAGTTTCATGTGAAATCATGGTTGGAGAACCCAAACAAGGTGGATTTTATGCATGAGATGGCTAAGGATATCATTGACTAGTTGCAACAAGTTGCACCAGAGATAGGTAAGGACTTTATTTTATATGCCTTAGTTGTTTGGCTCTATTATAGGCCATGTTTTTGTTATGGATATCTTAGGTTATACATCATGTTTATGATTTTATTTCATGCTTTTGTAGTTCCTTCTATGGAGTGGGACCCTAGCCAAGACACGAAGATTAACTTCTTGCCTAAGCTTCCCTCTAATGTATCTAGTGTACCCTTGAAGTTGTATGAAACTACTACTAATCTAGCAATGTTGTGTGCAAGAAATTCATGGGAGCTAGAGAGGTCCAATGAATTCCTATGGGAGAAAGTTATGGCCTAAAGGAAGAAGACTCAATGATAGGAGGAGATGATTAGAGATCTCCAAGACCAAAATGCCTTTATGGAAGTCCAAGTGGCTAACTCAAGGAAATTGCAAACCAAGGAAATCATGTGGGGCCTACTACTTGCATACCATTCAGGACAAAGTAGTAGTTTTACAAAAGATGGTGACACAATACATGTAGATGGATCTCATCTTCCAGAAGGTTAAGGATTGAAAAGATCATTATGCTTAAGTCCTAGAGTGGGATAAGGTCCAAAAGTGACAGTACAAGGTAGATAGTTGGGCCTACCTCAAGTGGCTTAAGGAGGAGTTAGTTAAATGATGCAAGAGAGATCTCTTCATCCAGGGGATCTAGGTATAGAGTTCTTATCAACTTTTTGATAGTATTTTCATGGTGAAGCAATTCCCTAGTCCTCAAATTATCACTACTATAAGCAAGACTTCTACAACTACCATTACCTGGGAGCCACCTAGTTGGACCTCAATAGATAGGATTGGTATCTTTTCCAATGTTGATCTTGGGGATGTTAACTAGGTCAACATGATAGATGACTAGATCCTCCATCATTTGAAAGAAGGCCCTCAACATCTACCCATGGAATTTATCAAGCCAAAATCCCCACCAGTTAGATGTATTTTATGTTTTAGTTTTTGTTTTAAGTTATGGTTTTGGCTATTGGTCACTAGCTAGCTGTCTGTTATTATATTTCAAACATCAAGAGACATTGGTGACCCTAGCAATGAGGGTGGAAATGATCCACCATTTCCTCCTCTGAATGTCCCTTAGTGATGAGTGGCGAGGTACCCCTACACTCAACCATACGAAACAAGCGTAGCACGCGCGATCCGGTCAAACTCTGCAGAATAAATGCCTAAACGCCACAAGGAACACTTGGGGTTAATTAATCGTTGTCTTCCTAGACTTACTTGTTGTTGTCACGGTGTATGGTTAAGTAAGTCTGAGGTATATGATTTTTTTGGTCTTTTCAGGTTTATCTCCTATGCTAAAGGGTGAAGGGTTGAGAGACTAAAACAAACTCTAACTATAGCACTAAGTCCTAGCATCAGCATCTGTTCCCACTTGCTGTACACACCCTAAACTATGCAACTATGGCTACCAAATGCTAATCGTTACTAGGATTACCACATGTAACGCACGTGCTCAAAGCAGTCGTACTGAGGCACCTAACTAGCCTAAGTGTGACAAGCAGCCGATTCCTTGACTAGTCGTACACATCCGTAGATGCTCGTAGTCAAGTCGTACCTGTCCCACATTCTAGGAGATAAGGGTAAGAGAATCTAATGGCGATGAGTAGCAGATTCCTTGGCTAGCCGTACACATTCGTCAATGCTCGTAACCAAGTTGTACTCATGCCGCGTTACTAGGAAAGTAATAAATAACATTAAATAAACCTATCCATGTACTGCAAGGTTTATCCACAAAGCTCGTCTTTATTGCCGTACACAACTTGCGTTCAGGTACAAAGCTGCTTGAATAAAGAACCATTCACTTGGGGGACTCCTACTGCGGGCACATGGAAAATATTCTATCTCTGGGGTGATCAATCCGCCAGAGCTTCGCTACTTCTAGCCTAGGATGAGAAATGAGGGGAGTGCCGCCTCTTATTTATAGATTTGGCAGTGGACCGTGATATCGCGTACGTGATATCGCAGGGGACGACGCGATATCGCAGGGGATGCGATATCACGGTGGCCGCGATATCGCGTACGCTATATCGCGGCTTGTGCATATCGCATCTCATCACTTAGCATCCTCCATCTACTCACTTTCAGCTTGTTGGCTATATTATCTTTATTTTCATGTTGATGCCTAATGTTAGCCAAGGTTATTATTATTTTTTGGAATTTTTTCCACATAGTGTAACCATGGCTATATATGTTATGAACACTTTAAATTTAAATTTAAATTTTTGGTTTCATTTTTAACTATATATATTATTATAGTAAACACTAAAAATTCTATAGATGTTGTGAATGGCTATGTTGACATTTGTGGTTATAAAATAAAATAGCTAATTGATGCAATAATAAGATAGACAAAAAAATATAATAAAATAGACATTTTCCAGTTTAGGCCATGGTAGGCGTAGGTTGTATTATTTTTCCAATTTAAGGTCATGGTGGGCCATGTTGTGTTGTGGTCACGTTGCCAGTTTTAGGCCATAGTATGCCATGTTGCCAGTTCAAAGTCTTAGCGGACTATGATCCCAATTTAAGGCCATAGTGGGCCATGTTGTGTGATTATCTTTACCAGTTTAAGGCCACGGTGGGCCATGTTTTGTGATTATCTTTGCCAGTGTAAGGCCATAGTAGCCCATGATGAAAAAGAAACCTATATTTTTTTGTGATTTTATGTTCTAAAGTTTTCGAAGCTTTTTGATGTTTCTAACATGAGAAAGACTATAATAAATAAGTAAAAATGCAAAGTAGAAACTTAGGTTGTATGCATAAAGAGTAAAACAAAGTACATAAAAAGGTATCACATATTAGGCTACATGGCTATCAGTGCATTTGGTTATAAGGGCATGGAGAGGTTAACATGCACTTCATTTGTGCAAATTCTTCCTAATATTTGAAATATTAGGGATGAGTAACATCTACTTTGCATATTTTTGTATTCACTATCACCTTCACTAATGATGTTAAAAGGGATTTCATCCCATAATGCATCCTATTGCTTATTATTCTCATCGTTGGGTTGTTACTCTCTCTTGGGTTGATGGACTTCGTGACTAGGAGTTTCCTTCTAAAGCTCCACCTTAGACGCCTACTCTATGTTCACATTGTTGATAACTAGGGGAACTACCCACAAATGATGACTTCACCTCCCTAACAAGGACGGTGAATTTCTTGATGGATGGGTGAGGACATGGCCTATAATTGAGCCAACCATGATCTTCCTAGTATAAAGTTGAATCCTAGTGTTTCCTCCATCACTAAGAAATTGGTGGTTGTGGGGAATTTCACCCTTGCCAAAAAATCCAAGTAGATGAACCCCTTGATTGTCACCCTAGATTTGTTAAAAGACTTTAGGATGATTGTTGATGTATGTTGTATCTACTTATTTAGGCCCAAGCATTCAACAATGGTGCATGGGATGACATTAGTTACAACTCCATCATCAACATGCACTTGATGCACTTTAATATTTCCTACATGTATGGTTATGAATAGAGGAGCCCTAGTTACTTTGCCATTTTTAGGATTAACCTTGATTTCACTATTGCAAAATACTAGGGATGTTGAATTCTCCTCCCTTTGTGAGGAAGGAACCATCACTACATGGAAGGATTCCTCATTAGCGGGGATGTCCTCACTAATGGGAATGGCAGTCAAAATTTTGACTAGCACCTTATGATATGTGACAAAGGTCATGATCAATTCATACAAGCTTAGAGTTATGTTCATTTTCTTGAGGGATTTCTTGACTTGATCCATAACACTGAGGAAGTTTTTATTGTTGGTTGTGAGCTTCTCATCCTGGTTGTGCTTTACCTCCTCCATTCACCCCAAAATGAGAACTTTGGCTTTAGGTTGTGATTTTTGGGGCTTCTTCTCATTTTTCTAATTATGGACCTTAGGGTCCTCCTATGGCTTGTTGGTTGAAATATGTTGAGTAGAGGAGGTCATGGATATAGCTAAAAGGGGAGTGGGCTTTGATGAATCCACTTCCTTTTTTTCCTCTATCTACTTGCCACCCTTGCTACTAGGATTTTTCTTATGCTTCTTCCTTTGCTTGGTTGAGGTTTTATGGTTGTTAGTCATTAGTTTTGAGGAAGAGGTAGTAGCATTAGCCACCATAGGAGATTATTGTGCAATTGGTTGGGCTATGGCTAGTTGGGTTGTGTAAGGCTGGGATGCCCTGATGATAGAAGGTTTCCTTGGAGGGATTTGTGATGGTACCCTTATGACAAAGGGGGATCTTGAGCTAGTGGAAGCTGAAGAAGCCTCTTCATCACAAAGGAATACCTAGATCACATATGGTTCTCTTGTGGATCTTCAATCATCATCTATGTTAAATGCTGAAATAACATATGGCTTGTCATTAGCATTCAATGGGTCTTTGTAGACTTGCATTGACTGATTTTATGGCCAGACTAGGTTGGAAGCATCTAAGACTAGCTCCCTCCTATCTATCATCCTCTATAGGTCATCCTTTAATGTGAGGCAAAAGTTTGTGTCATGACCAAGCAGTTGGTGATAATGACAAAAGAGGTCTAGTTTCAAGTACCTAGGTAGTTTTGGATCATCTTTTGTTGCTCAAGTGGGATCCTTGGCTATTTCATATAGTACTTGTGCTTCTTCCGAGTAGCTTTGATCATCTATTTATATTGCATGCATCCACTCTTCAAAAGTTGATCTAGCAACAAGGATGGTTTCAAAGGCAAGGCAGTGTATTTTCTTTGGTTTTTTTGCTCAAATTTTGGTTTCAAGAGCAAGGTAGTGTATTTTCTTTAGTTGTAGTTGATGTAGTGGCCCCAAAGATTGATTGCTGGCTATCATGGTTGTTAGTGGGGGCCTTGGGTGGGTTGTTCCTTGGCCCCTGGTTAGTGGTCTTTCATTCTTTGTTTACTATTGCTACAGCCATGTGGTTTTTTTTTTCTTTTGTTCTTTTCCTTGTCTCTCTGTGAATATTAATTTTTATATGCAACATAGGTTGGATCATGACTAGCCTCTGCAACAACCTCTATATTCTTGATTTGAGAAAATGCTTAGCTAAGGGACCATAGGTCATGATAGTATAGCTTGGACTTGATAAAGTCATTCACTACCCTCTTGAATATGGCTAAAAGGTGGACCTCACCAATGGGTTCTGGTATTTCATTTACCAGTCCATTCCACCATTGAATGAACTTTTGTATGGGCTCAAGGGATCCCTTCTTAACCTTCATGAGTTGGTAAAGCATGGTGTCGGGCTTCAAGTTATACTTCAAACAATTGACAAACTAGGCTATCAAGTCCTCTAGAGAGGATATGGATTCTCTAGGTAATGCACAATATCAATCAAATGCTTTCCTAGTCAAGGGCATAGGGAAAAGCCTCATGATATTATGAGGCCATGGTTGCAAGAGTAAGCACTCAAATTAAAAGGTAGTAAGGTGAGCATTGGAATCACCTTCTCTATTATGCTTGCTAAAGTGAGGAATAGGAACACCAAGAGAAATTTTCAAGGGTGGAACCATAGAACTGATGGAATCATCCTGGTCGAAGTTCATACTCTTGACAGTTTGTGAATTAGAGGCTTTAAGACTCTTCTATTAGGTCCTAGATCATCTAGAAGGCTTAATCTAGGCCCTGTGATGCTCCTATTGGCTGTGGGGCTTGCACATATTGTTGTGGCATCTATTGTAAGGCTTGTGGCATCGATATGGATTATAGGATGGAAGAAAGAGGCTATGTCATGGTTGTCATTTGTGGACCAAACAAGGAAAAGGAAGTTTGTGCTGGTACCTAAAGCACAAATGGGTTAAAGGGCATGTGTGATCCCTAAGTTACTTAGGGATCTATGGTGGATTCCACATAGGTGGTTAGTGGGTTTGTGATGGTGAAAACCATTGTCAATGATTGTACAAATTGAGACTATGTGGCAAACAGCATAGATGGGTTATAGGTCATAGGCTATGGCATTGACTGAGTTTGATGTGTGGCTATGACTAGTGTGGGGTTAGCCACAGTAGGGAAGGAGGGAGTGGAAGATGGTGGAACCATGTCCATAGAGAAAACAAAGGAATGAGGGGAAGGCTCGATGGACTTTGGGGTTGCTTGTTGGAACAATCCCCCCATGATGTTTTTGACTCAGATTCTACCCTAAATTCATCCTCCTCTTTCTATTGCTCCTCCTCCAAGCTAAGCTTATCATCATCTTCCTCCATCTTAATCAATAGGATACTCACATAGATATCAATTAGAGGTATTTTTTCATAAGGGGAAGGAATGTACTCCTTACCATTGCAATGAATGAATTTGAACTCCCTTTTGGCTTCTACTTCCAAACATGGAATTAGCATCCCAACCCATATTTTGGCATAAATGTAGTTATATTAGTCTTCATTAATGGTCTCAAAATCAGAAATTTTCTCCCTGACCCTCAAATATTGCCTACATTTGATGATAGCATGGTCTTTGGAATCATAGACCCTCATGGCTTATTGGCTAGGACCTTTACCAGTGAAGGTGAGAGGAAACTTGGTGGACTACTAGAAAGACATGATTATTTTGTTAAAAATGGCTTAAAACAAGCTATAAAAAGGTAAAAATAGAAGAAAATCCTAAAAATTGAAACTCAAAAATCATCAAAGGAAGCAAAAAAAGCTGAAAATGGAGAATTTTCTATAATTAGTAAGTGAGGGTAATGGGAGTTTACCCCTTTACCAAAAATAGAAAGCTGTGAAAGTTGGTAACAAGCCTCACCTATGCTAGCCCCTTAACTACCTCTAAACTGGGTATGATAGAGGGGGAAAGAAAGGGGGTGAGATGATGAGAATCTCACACCTTCTAATCCAACATTGATGATAGGGAAAATGTTGAAAACCAAAGTGGATAGTTGGTGTTTTTCCATTAGGACTAGTTTTGGCAAGCTGTCAATTTTCTTAGCTTGGAAAGATTGGGGGAAGCTAACCTCCAAAAGTTTGATGGTTTCTAAAAGGGTTGCACCACCAACTTTTAGAAACTAGAAAAAAATTGGTAGTATAAAGGAAAAGGTTGGAAACGTTTCAATGCTGATTTTGTGCTAAAAAATTCACAGCAATTATTGTGAAAAGCCAACATCGAACCACCTGCAACTTCCACACTATAGTTTTTTCACAAGGGGGAAAGGGCAACATTGATTTTTTCAAAGTTTTGGTTGCAAAAAAATAAAAATAAAAGGTTTTTAACTTGCAATGTTGGCTATGGGAAAGATAGCTCTAGTTACGGAAATTAGGTGGAGGCCCTCCTTCTAGCACCAAGAAAATTGTTGCAAGTGAAAAAAAATTGCTCAGTGGATCCCTAGGGCCTCCAAAAATATGAGATTCATAGTACCCTAGATGGTCCAATAGATCACCCAGGGACGTATGAAATGCAAAATAAGATAAATAGTATGATTGTAGATAAAAGTAGTATAAATGCACTAAGAATAATTAACAAACTTAATTCAAACATAAATCAAAACTGTAAACTTTATTTTACAAAGCATAAAATAAAGGAGAGTTAAGAGATTAGGTACAAAGTGTGCTTGAGAGGACAATAGTGGGGTTCACTTGAGTGAGGTTTCAAGTTCCATTGAATTCAATGTGTTTAACTCCATGATCCAGATGTCCTGCCACTCCTAATGCTATTGAACCTTCTTTGTTGCTACTTCAAATCTACAAAATTGATCACTATTGGAGGTGAGAAATTTGAGAAATTTGATGCCAGATTTCCCCATGCATTAGGGTTGAAAGCCCTAGAAATGTAGTGTTGACACCAAAAGTTCACAAGTCTCAAGGTGATAGAGTTACAATACTATTAGACTAGGGTTCAGGAGAATGCAAGCATAGGAGATTACGAGAGCTCTTCAATGCTTGAGAATACCCAATTGTAAAATTGCCAAAAGTCTAAAATTACCAAAAAGTCTAAACAAATGTCAATGGTATCAAATTGTAAAAAAGTGTGAACTTGTAAAAGTCATGGAACCCGTAAATGGTATTTGAGACTAGTTTTTATAGGTTTTAGGCCATGAATGATGCTACAAAATGGCTATAATTTGGTTGCATAATGGTTGCAAATTTTCTATAATTTTGATGTAAATTTCTACCTTGTACAGATGAGATCAATGCTCAAATTTGGGATGGTTACCATATATAGTAAGTTCCTTTCCCCATGACCATTTTTTTACTATAAATAGTAACGAGGGTACACATTCTTCATTGGAGATGAATCTTCCATGCTAAGCCTTCTACCATCCTTGATGAAATGGCTAGTCAATGTTGGGGGTGCATGGAGTGTTAAAATATGGCTTTTGTAGCTTCCACACTAGGGGCATGCATTTTCCATGTTGGGGAGGAACTTTTACACTAAGGGGCAAGGGAAGGTTTCCAAGTTATGCATGTAGTCTCCATGTTGAAGGGAANTCTTATAGGTGAAATACCAAAAAATTTTGTATGTTATAGCCAATTTTCATCATGTAGCTTTCACCCCATGAAACCTGAGGAAAAACTTCATTGTAAATGTGAAGATTGTAATCCATGGGGGATAATCTCACATATTCCATACTTTTGAGGCTGAAAAATGCCTCATAGGTATTCAAAGCCTCATTCCTCAAGTGAAAAAAGTCGCCTAGTGTCTATATTTAGGTTTGGGAAGGTCAAGATTANTTGAGAAAGGCATCTCCCTAACCTCCAAGATGTTTCATTCAGGCTAAAAAAAGGATGAAATGGTTGCAAAAGATCACCAAAGGATAATAATTCATTGGATACTTAGAAATTCATGGATTATAAAGCTAGTAATCATAAAGCAACAATTGGAATGTTGAAACCAATCAAAGGAAAAGCAAAGCTTTGATTGGTTACTCTACCTCAACAACTAAGCTAGCATGAAGATTAGAGTGCAGCACAAGAGATGAACATCAAGGAATCTGATCACTACAAAGAAGTAAGACACAACTACTTAGAAAGAGTAATCAACATTAGAAGAAGATGGAAACTATTATATTAATACTAGATTACAAACTCTAGCCAATATCGCAATAATGGTTTTTAATGAGTTATCTTCAAAAATTGCATTCATATTAAATAGATAAGTTGAATGAGATTTTGATAAGTAATGAAAAATCTCAAATTCACATAGAAGTAGATCTTTATGCAAGTTATCCAAAAGATATTTTTCCAAAATTCAATGTTCTAGTTCATAGCATGTACCACCTTCCATCAACTTGTTATTTAGCAAGAAACACCAAGAAATTAGTAGCATCTAAATCTAAAATATTAACAAAAGATGCTATTAGATACCAAAATAAGAATGTAAAAGATGAATATTTCATAATGGAAAGATCATAAAAATATAAGGCAAGTTAAAAGTTTTCATAATAGAATAAAGCAAAATTATTAATGTTTTAAAGGAGATGAGAAACCCTCCACAAGATTTAATTTAACAAAGATCAATGAAAGATAAAGATTAAACAAGGGGTTAAAAGTACATGTTGTTACACCTTAGTCAAGAACCTCAACATTGCTCTCAAGCCAAGTTTTCTAAGTTGAAGATTATCAAGGATTTATAGTTTGTAATTAATCAAGTAAAAAGCTCTTTAACTACAAAGTTAATCATCTCAAGCCCTATCTCCAAGAGGTTAGCAAGGTTCTTAGTCAATTTAATTTATTTAAAATCAATGCACTTTCTAGGGAAGAGAATCAAATAACAAATACCTTAGCCAACCTTGCTAGGTTGATTCTAAGGAAAAACATATCTAGCATTAGGATAGAGATTCAAACCTTAGATCAACTTAGTGCAAAGAAAATCAAAGAATACCAACTTAGTAGCCTTATCTAACAAATCCTAGACAACATGAGGATAGAGGAACTTTTAACACCTTATCTTCCAAGCCAACAATGATAAGAAGAGCATGATACTTGTTATTCTGACATGAAAAATTTTCTAATAGCTAGCATGCTTCCAAAATATCTATTAAAATCAATGAAAAAGACCTTTAAATTCCAAGCACAATGTTATACAATCTTGAGAATTTATACAAAACATCTTTTCCCCTACTACAATGTCTAAAATATCAAGAAAGCCATCAAGTATTAAAAGAAGTTCATGAAGGTTTATGTGAGAATCACCTAAAAGGACAAATCCTTTACAACTCACCTAATTAGAGTAGGCTACTTCTAGAAAAATATAGTTTCTAACTACTTCAAATATTCTAGAGGTTGTAAGCAATGTTAACTTTTACAATGGGTCCTACACTTCATTAGACCCATTAATCCACCATTCTCAGCCTCTCATTAGTATATCTTGATAGTGAATGAATACTTTACAAAATGAGTTGAAGCAATGCTCATGTGAAAAATCTTCATCCAATAAGCAACCTATTTCCTTAAAGAATGTATTTTCTAAGTTTGGATTTCCATACAGATTAGTTTGGATTTTCATATAGATTAGTTAATGATAATGAGCCACTTTTAAATCGCAATAGATGAAGACATTCCTAGAGTAGTACAAGATGACACAATTATTCTCAAGCCTATATTAACCCCCAAGAAAATGGGTGGGCTGAGTCTACCAACAAATAATTCATCAAACTACTAAACAAGAATATAAAATTTCATCCACATAATTGGCAGAATAAGCTCCCTCATGTACTCTATGCACATAGAACCTTAACCAAGATAGTAACTGATGTCATTCCTTTTTCACTTACCATTGAATCAAAGCTTATTCTCGTCGCAAAGATTAAAGTCTTAAGCCTTAAAATCTTCATCTAAGAAGAACTCAATAATGAATAGGACAAGAAGGAAAAACTAAAGTAACTTGAATTTTTATAGGAAAAATAATGGCAATCCTTCAAGCATATCACCTAATATCAAAAATGGATTAATGAAGCCTACCATAAACATGAAAAGGCTAAATATTTCAAAGTAGGAGATCTTATTTTAAACGTAAATCAAACCAAAAATAGAGGTAATTTTTCTTCAAATTAATTGGATCCTTTTAGGGTGCATGAAAAGTTTGATAGACATGCATATAAATTTTAGGACATAGAAACCAATGTCGATAAAGAACCCATCCACTTTATCTTGTTGAAAAAGTTCTATCTGAAAGATTTCTACTATTATCCTTCCATTCTAAACAAATAATGCTCTAATGTGGTTATGTAATAATTGAAGTTTAATTTATTTGATATATTTACCAACACTTGCATTCTTTCTTACTAATGATTCCCTTATCCAAGATCAAGAAAAAAAGAGATAAAAAAAGATTTAGAAAGAACCAGTTTACATGCAATTACCCATCCCAAATCAATCCCAAAATGGAATCCAAACTACCAATACAAGAAACTGCATGTAGCCTAAATCTAGTCATGTTACATTCAGCTTGAGAATTAACAAAAATCAAACAAAATAGAATGTATAAAGTAGAAGAAAAAAGATGGAGAAGACAATATCAAAACATCATGAACTGATAAAAAAAAATAGAAAAGTTCAAAGAAAATAATTCAAAGCTTTGCAAGGAGAACAAAAAGGACATACAAGTCCTATGTCACAATTTGGAAATTTTCCTAAATTTAATTATTAATTCTTTAATGCTATAAGATGTATTTTAATATATTGGCTAATTGTGGTTGTTGTTGTTGTTAATTTCTTACATAAATGAATGCAATTTGCTTTGTAGGTATTTTCTTAAAATTTTCTATACTTTGTTTCACTACTATTTAAGCTCAATCATAAATCTTCTAAATATTTCATGATTAAATCTTGAAATCAAATTACCTCTTTAAGTTTTTCTTTTTGTTAATTATCATTCCTTTACAAGCATTTAATTATGTATATTTTATTCTTTATGCACATTTAGTTATGTATATTCAATCTTCATTATGCATATTCATTTAGGCACATTATTCTTTATTATGTACATTTAATTATACATCTTATTATTTTATGATGCATATGTGATTATATAATAATTTATTTATGGAGAAATTTTAAACCCTCATCCTATCCAAATGGTATCCCTTATTACCTTTTGTCATTAAACTAGAATTTCAAGCTCATTTTTAATTATAACTAAGTATTGTATAAATTAGCTTTGTCAAGGAAGTACCTTAGGATGATGTCCTGTCCAAAATCTAACCTTACCAATGCATCTAAAACATTTGAAAATGTAGGTTTTGACCCTTGATTCACTAGAATCAGAGTCACAGTTTTAGAGATAGAACACTTTTTAGTTTATAAAAATACTATAAAAGTTTCAACATTTGAACTAGGCAACCATGATAAGTAATGTGTAAATAAGATTTCAGCATACAATTAGGTAGAGCACTTGATAAGGATCCCATAGGTTTTAATGAAATTGGATTCGAAATCTTAGTGTACGTCATATATAAGTGTTTGAGTGCATGAGAAATTAGGAAAAAGATGAAAATGATTTTGGGGAAAAAATAAAATTTCTATTTAAAGTTAACGCTATCATTAGGCACGTACACGTGTGAAAAGCAAAAGAGGTAACATGTATATATGTTATTGACATAACATATATGTTATATATGTTACGTATATTTTAGATCACTACTTCTCTCTTTTTTTTTTCTTTTTTTTTCTCCACATCGCCTTTCTCTCTTATCCACTTGTTTTTTCGCTTGAGAACGATTTTTTCCATTCTTCCTCTTATAAATAGATGATGGCTTTAGTTACATATCATCATAGTTTCTAGAAAGGTTTTGGATGTGATAGGTTAAGCGAAGTAAACAATAATTGAGAATATTAGGTGGAAAAGGAATACCCTAAGAGAATTTTAGAAGCTCTGCTAGCACAATTAAAAAAGATTATTTTATGTTTCTTTTTATGAAGTTGTCCTATATTATTATGGATTTTCTATTCCTCCTTTCTACTTTCTAATCTTCTATTATTCTTCAATGATTTTTATAATTAAGTTGAGATTACACTAGATTTTTGTCATTTTGGGCTTATTTTTAAGAGAAATAGTATGTTAATATTGTACATACTTTTTTATGTCTTTTAGTGAATTTTTGGAATTACGGAAACTTTGTCGGAGCTGCTTCTTGAATATTATATGAATATTTTGGAACAACTTTTGGTATAAACATTGTTTTGGGTTTACCACATGACATAAACATGATTTTGTGAGAATTTTATGGAATTTGAGCTAATATGGTTTTTTGGCTATTTTGGATAACTTTTGATTATTGGAACAAAATAATAATATTGGTATGATCAGGCTTGCTCAGCTGGTAATGGAAGCTACAAATCTTTTAGATGCCCCTCTCAGATGCAATAGTACAGTGTTCTTTAGTGAGACCCATCCCACAAAAATGAGGATTGTTGAATGGATTTCCTACCCTAGATTTTGATTTGTAAGTTCATGGGAGACAATGGATTTAGTTGAGACCATGGCACTAAGTAGTTGAGTCTAATGGATTTGCAATTAGACATAGTTAAGATCTATCTTTCCAATGATACATGTGCCTCGGCCATTGAGGATGTTAGTAGTGAGGCTATTGCCAAAACCCAACCATGAGTGACTTGTTTGGAATTACGAGGATAATCTAATAACAGTGGTGAGGTTATTCTAGAGTTTTTAGTGAGTACCTTTGGCAGTGAGGGTAACCAAAATCTAGCCTTCAAAGATGCCTGGTTATTTGTGATATTTTTTAGATAAATTTGTGATATTTTTGGACATTAAAATAATTTAAAGGATAATCTATGATAGTAGTGAGGTTATTCCAAGACTTGATTTTTCAAAAATTTGTGCCATTTCTGGACTTGGAAATATTTATGAATATTATATTGAAAACCTTTGTCGAGCCCATATCCTATGACTTTTGGCCCAAAATATTTATGCTTTATGAAGAGGAAAATATAACAACCTTTTTTATTTGAGGGGTTCTAACAACTCCTACATTTCAATGCAAAGAGCCTAGAGTAGGAAACAAATCATCGAAAGAGGAATACTAGAGAAAAGATGGATCTATTCTATATAACATGAACTTACTGAACTTGAAAAATAATTTTTGTATATTTTTTGTTTCTTGTAAAATAGAAACCTTGTACACTTCTCTGATATTTGAGCCATGTACCTATTTTTATAAATAAATAATAATATATGATAAATGTGAATTTTCCATCTATACCTTTAGGATTGTGAGATTGTAAGAAACATTTTTATTTCAATGCGCATTATATGTTTAGGAAAAATAAATATTATTTATTATATATTAATATTTTATTTAATTATTATTTTAAATTTTATTAATTAATTTTGCAAACTTTAAACATAAATAACTTTATTTTTAGATGTTCAATTAAGGTGAAATAAGTGTCACAGGATTGTTATTTTACACACTATTTTATGATCCAACTAGTGGAATTTTTAGACATCTACCTTTTGTGGCTATGTAAATCTCTCTTTTTCATTATATAAATTTTAGTTAATTATATATGCAAGTATTATAAAATTTTTCTACACTATATTACTTTAATAAATTTATGCTCATAGTTAATAATTTTTATCTATTTTGTCACTTTCTTTTAAATTAGTAATTCAACGTCAAATCTAGATCCTTAGGGTTTTGCAATGCTTCTATCTATTTATAAGATATTTTATAGATAATTAATAGGGTTATTACACCCTAAGTATTCAATCATCACTCGACACTACTATAGAGATTTAGTATAGCAAAAGCAATTATCACCAAGTAGCTACAATCCAAGAAATTATGCAGATTACAAAAAGCATTAATCTTCATCCAAAGTTATGAGAAAAACCAAACAAAATAATTTCCCTTACCTTTTCTCCACTGCCAATAAAAGAATTCCAGTAGCAATAGGATTCCTCCTCCAAATCACAGTGAGAAAATGAGCTAGACTTTTCATCAACGATATAAAATAATCTCACTCAAAGTTGTAACCATTTAAATGACAACCCTCTAACGGATTTGATAAGGATCTACCTTAGCAAATCCTAAGTGGATCCAATTCCACCCTCTTCCAAGCCAAATTAACTTTGAAAATAAGAATACAAGGATCTGAAAAAACTATCCCTCTATTAATCAAACTCAAATAGATAAATATATCATTAATGTGAAGCAAAGGTCAACTTAACTTTCCTAAGGATCTTAGAGGTCACATATGTTCCTTCTCAATCGCTCATTTGTAACTTACGCTTGAAGCACATAGCTCAAGAAAATATAACACTTATAAAAGACTATCTCACTCTCTCTTAAGCACTCTCAGTCATGCCTCTCACTCTTTTTCTTACTTCAAACTCTTTTGTGCAACCTTTGAACCTTAGACATCCTTTTATAACCACTGGAGTGATTTTTGGTCTTCCCTCACTATTGCTCTTTATTTGAAAATTTTCATACTTTTTGAAAACTCATTTTTTGTAAACTATGGGTTCCTATAGCTCATACCCCCACACTTGCCAACCTATGACCAAACTACCACTCAAAACATGCTTGCACTAGCAAAATTCTTCATTTTATGTCTCTATTTATCTACTAGCTATGATGAATTATGTATTGCAACCTCACCACAACTTGTAACAATCTACAACTCACTATGTGACATAAGAGACATGAAATTTTTCCCTTGTCTTCATACTACAGCTAATTGTGACTCATGGTAGCCCATAAATCCTCTCATTATAACTAATTACAATTTATAATCCCATTGCAATTACCTACCAAAAACCAAAAATACATGCAAATGACTTTGAAACAACTCTAAAAAATAGATACTCACTTCTAAGACTCCTAGGACACATTGCGAATAAAAAATACATAAAGTATAATGATGTCCTCATCCTCTTCCTCTCTCTTAAGAATATTATTCTTAATGATCTTTTATAAGTTTGAAGGAATCATGTCCCAAGTGTCAAGGACATCAAATTCATCATTATAATTTTCATGACTCAATGTATCAAAAGCATTACAATAGTAACTATCATACCCAATTACCACACCTAAGGTTTTGATTTTGATTGTCACTTGCTCTTGGAGTCTTTCCTCATGTCCCATCATTCTATTAATATTTGAGCATCATCTCCTTGAAATGTCTTAGTTTCATCCCCATAATGGCTCAAAATTTCAATAAATGAAGAATAAGAAAATGTAAAGACATAAGTCTTCTTAACCCAACATTCCTTCCTTTTCTCTTTTTTCTCTTCACTTTCTTCTTCTTGGTATTTGGGAGTTTCATACTTAATCTTCCTTCACCACCAAAATCATAATGACTTAAATTACCTTCATGCTACCTAGCCATTTCATATCCAAAACAATCAAGTTCATAATCACACTTCACAAATTTGGCCTTGTTGTAATCAATAAACAACTTTTTCAAATTTTAGAAAATACAATTACTATCAATGTTCTTATAAAAATTAGTAATGACCTTCTCACAATGACTACCCTAATAGCCATCATTATCACAACTAAAATTAAACACATTACCATCATTAGACTTACTGATGAGAGCGGTTACTCTAGCAGTTACTCTAGTAGTTATTCTAATTATTAGAGTGGTTACTCTAGCAGTTACTCTACCAGTTGCTCTAATTATTAAAGTGGTTACTCTAGCGGTTACTTTACCAGTTGCTCTAATTATTATAGCAGTTACTCTAGTAGTTACTCTAGTAGTTATTCTAATTATTAGAGTGGTTACTCTAGTGGTTACTTTAGCAGTTATTCTACTTATTAGAGTAGTTACTCTAATTATTAGAGTAGTTGCTCCCAAGCCTATAAATACAGTGCCCAGGCACACAATTGAGAAAAAGAAGTCTTTTAGCAGTCAAGTAGCAAAACTCTTGTAGTCTGTTTGAAAGTTAGAGTATTTTCCAAGTGCCCGCAGAAGGAGGTCTAAGTGTGGATGGATTTTTATTCGAGCATTATGTACCTGAGTACACTTTGTGTATGGTAATAAAGATGAGCTCTTTGATTCATCCTTGTAGCACTTGAGATTTTTTTTCTTACGCATTTCTTTTATTTTATTTTCTTATGTATTTATTTTATTTTATTTTATGAACTTTACATTTTTGTTATCAGTACAGTAATTCATTTTGATCAATTAATCAAATCGTTAAACTACACAAGCACGACCACTTCAAGCATGCGTGTAACGCTTGGTAACCCAGTAACGATTAGCGTTTGGTAATCCCAGCAGTGTTGCACTGGTTCAAGATGTGTACGGCAAGTGGGAACGGATGCTGGTGTTAAGATTAGTTAGAACTTAGTTAATGAGTAGTTACGTTAAATTAGTCACTTAGTTACCTCTCTCCTTCCCTACTAGTGCAAGACATAAAAACATAAAAGTTAGAAAAATCATATGCCTCAAGCTTACTTAACCATACAATCGTGACATATAGGTAAGCTTGGGAAGAAAATGGTCAACCAACCTGTCCTTGTTCCACAAGGGCACATAAGCACTTAGTCCTTGGAATTTGATCGGATCATGTGTGAAATGCTTGTATTCATATGGTTAAGTGTAGGGGTACCTCACCTCTCATCATTGGTGCCATTGTCGAGGACTTAGTTATTTGTGCACTAACTAGAACATAGGAAATCATTCACATCATTGGAACAAACCCTTAGGGTTGATTGAGAAAATAATAAACAAGAATACATTAAACACTGAACAGACAAGTATGTCTCCTTCTTCATATGATAGCACCTCACCGCCTAGGTCTAAAACAGGAAACAGTCGGTAGCGTAATACACATGATGTTGATCTGCCAGTCCCTCAACAAGTTCGAGTGGTATATATTCATCTTGATGAGTATATACCAGACTTCACCTTTATCCTCCATCAAGATGAACAACTTCGTTGGCGAGACTTAGAGGGTAACATAGTGTTACCTCTCGATTGTTCAGTCCCAAGAATGCTTCTTCGTGCTCTCACATGAATTGGCATGTTGCACTTACACGTAGAATACGTTGTGCAATACCATGACTCGAGAGAATACCATCCCATAGAGGCACAACATCAAAGGGACTTGCAATAGGAGAGACATCATAAGTCTTTGAAGGGTAAGTGGTCCCAAGATGTCGCACATGTCTTAAGCAAAAATGAGGGTGGTGAACCTACCTCAGGCAATTTCCCACACAATGATGTTCCTTCCCTTGACTTTGGCCAAGGGGTTGTGTATCAGAACCTTCATTCCACTATTCATAACCCAAGTTTTGATACCCATGAGCACAAAGGATCCAAGAAAGGAACATGGACACATGATAAAGGTGGACATTCTAATCGCAATCGCGATCGAGGCCATGATCGCTAAAGGGAAGGTAGAAGACATTATCATGGTGATAGTTCTCCTTCTTCTTCACCTTCATCATCTCCTTCATCCTCTCCTTCAGTATCCAGACATAGTCATAAGGAAAAAGACCATGGGGATAAAGGTAGGCAAAGTGAAAGTCATAGATGAAATAGCCAGGAAAGGGGACGAGGGCACTCTAGAGAGTCACGACATAGAAGAAGGAAGAGTAAGGAACAACGTAGGCATCATAGACGCTATGGATGAGATGATCAGGATGAACCCCTCCTGGCTACTCGAAGTATGTTGGAAATAACTGAGGCTGTTAGAATTCCAACAAGGCACCCAAAAGATAGTAGGATCAAGAGATTAGATATGAACAACATCTCATGATTTCAAGGGGGATACAACGTTGATCCTCAAAATCATTTACAAGCATTCCATGATGCGTCTACCTTACAAAACATAGAGAATGAATTGAAAAAACTTAAGTTGTTCCCACAGACATTAGTTAAAGAAGCAGAAAGCTAGTACCGGTCTTTAGAAATGGAATCCATTCATAGGTGGAGTACTATGTTAGAACTATTTAATGACAAGTACCAAACATACTCCCAAGTGTCTAACTTGCGAAAGAAAATCTAAGGCTAGACACAAGGAGGACATGAACCCTTGGATGTTGCCATGGGCTGATACTATGCATTGTTACATCATTGTCCTGGCCATGTTTATTCGTAAAGGGATCAACTAAGCCATCTCATGGATGGGCTTAGGCATGAAACGAGAAGAACCCTTGGGAGTTATGCCCAAGGGAGACTATCTAATCTTAGGTCCCATCAAATTCAAAGACTATTGGAGCAAGTTGCTAAGGAAGAAGGTGAGCTACATAAGAGAGAAAGTGTGGAAGAGTCTAATTGATATCCTTCCCTTCGAAAGAGGGGAGTAAGATTTTGTGAGGATGAAGAAGAGTCACCACTTGAAGAGATGGTGAATAGGAAAACTTTGCCTATCCAAAAGATGACATTAGAAGTTTCAGTAAAGGTAGACTAAATGTGGTATTTCCTAAACAATAGATTTCAAATTTTTCTTAAAATAGTAGAGGAGTCTAGAGAGCAAGGTAGTGAGAAAAGAAAAAAGAAAGAGATTGAACATGCACGTAGCAAGGGTAAGGGAAAAGTTGCTATCATTGAAGAGGTTGTGGATGCAAAAACAGACAATGATAGAGGATGTGAGATATGTCAATATGACCATCCTAAGGGATGTTTCCCTATAATCTAACATTTTTAGGAGTCTGGGGTGTATGCACTCAACCCATGCTTAAACAAAAGGTAAATACCCTGAAGGTTACCTTATCCTCAAGGTAACCCAAGGCAGTTCCACCAACCCTTAACATATTATCACAGTGGAACTACACCACAACCGATTGAGCAATATCAATAGTGGCAACACCCACAATCATGGGGAATGCCACCACCAAGGCAATAGTATCCTTACCGGCAACCTGACCCATATGGATATTACATGCAATAGCAAATCTCCCCATGTGACTCTACTAGTCACGTCACTCATCAACCTTACTACCAAGCCCACGAGTATTATGGGACTCCCTCTTCTAGAGTTGATATTCTGCAAGAATATCATCCTTCTCATCTGGCCGCATCTCTTCCACCAATAGCTCCACTACCACCTACTCCCACAATGCAAGGTGAAATCCCTACCCAACCATAGCAACGTAACTCCATGAGGGTTGTTAACTCTCAACCTACTATTGGTTCCAACAACCACATGAAGAAAATACCTTTCCTTAAAACCAATAGTTCAACCAAGCCCTTGCAATCATAAGTGACTAATTCCTTAGATGCCTCAGTATTAATCAAAAATTTAGAGCCCCGTTCAACCCACTCACCACACTCAATGCATACGGTCATGCTAACACATGTCATCACCAATTGGATCAAAGTTGGCCACCTTCCCAAGAAGTTCTCTGACCCTGGGAGTCCTTTGATATACTTACAAATCACTAAAAATGCATTGTGCAAGGCTCTTTTGGATTCAGGTTCCGGTGTCAACTTGATTTCTCAAGAAATGTACAAGGCCTGGAACCTACCTCCATTGAGAAAGAGCAACATCCGTCTAGAGTTGGTCAACCAATCCATCACTATCCCATTGGGACTAGTGGAAGACATTATTACCACTATTTGTGGGTGGTCATACCCAGCTAACTTCCTAGTGATTCAAGTAAATAATAGTAAGGGGGACTTCCCAATCATAATGGAAAGAGAATGGCTAAGCACCATCAATGCATGCCTAGGAATCTGCAATCTTTCCATATAAATATCAAAGGAAAATACATTCGAAAAGATTGAGAAGAAGAAAGTTCTTTGCATCGCATACAGTAACACAGGGTGTAATTGCATGCAGAGGTTATGGTTTGTGCAAAGTTTAGGATTTCCTACATGCAATCAGTGTGCATAAGTGATTAACATACAAAGATGCTTATATGCAGTAGCCACATGATAGGAAGACACCTAGTGGTTGACAACTAATCAAGAAAGCAGTTCACTCATATGCATGGAACCAACTAAGGGTTTGACTTGTGCTTACATCGATAGCATAGATGCATTAGAGCAAGTCCACCTCCAACTTCCAAGTCTTAACCTTGAAAATATCAACTGGGAAAAGCTAGAAATCGCTGAGAAATTTAAGTAGGAGCCCCTCAAGCTGAAACCATTGCCCATCGGTATGGAATACATGTTTCTTAAAAATGGAAAACTGGTAATTATCAATGCTAAGCTTGCTCCTCAATATAAAGAAGAACTACTGAAGGTAATAAATAAATGGTCAGAAGCCTTCACTTGGTCATATCCCAAATTAATTGGAATAGATCCTAGGATATACTAACATAGAATTTACATTGACCCCTCCATGAAGCCTCAAAGAAAACTGCAGAGATGATTGAACCCAAAGCTGAAGCAAGTAGTCAAGGAAGAAATTGAACAGCTTCTCAAGGTTGGGTTCATATACCCCATTGCTGATAGCGAATGGGTTAACCCCTTAGTTATTGTGCCTAAAAAGGGAGGCAAATGGAGGGTGTGCATAGATTTCAGGCTACTAAATATGGCAACATTAAAAGATCACTTTTCATTACCATTTGTTGACCAACTCTTAGACACCATCACAGGCCATCGCTATTACAATTTTCTGGATAGATATAGTGGATATAACCAAATACAAATAGCCCCAGAAGACCAAGCCAAGACTACGTTCACCAGTCCTTGGAGAACATTTGCATACAAACAGATGTCATTTGGCTTGTGTAATGCCCCTGCAACATTTCAATGACTAGTTCTAAGCATATTCCAATAGTAGATAGGGAATGGTGTGGAGGTCTTTATGAACGACTTCTCCACTTATGGAGCAAACATTGATCAAGTCTTGGAATAGTTAGAGTAAGTGTTAAAAAGATGTGTAGAAGCCAATTTGAGGCTCAACTAGTAGAAAAGCCATTTGATGGTCCAAGAAGGCATAGTACTAGGGCACAAAATCTCACACACAAGGATAGAGGTAGACCCCAAGAAAATGAAAATTATCCAAGGAATTACCCGTCAACCAGAACCTATCAAAGATATTCAATCATTCTTTGGACATACTAGCTACTATAGGATATTTATTGAGAACTTTTCAAAGGTTTCCAAACCATTGGTGGAATTAATGAAAAAGGATGTACCTTTCAAGTGGACCATGGAATGCGAATTAGCTTTCCAAACTCTGAAACAGAAGCTAGTAGAAACACCCATTCTACAAGCTCCTGGCTGGTCCAAACCATTCCATATCATGAATGACATGTCCAACTATGCTTTAGGATCTGTACTTACATAGTTAGATGACCAGAAGCATCCTTATTACATCCACTATGCAAGTAGAAGTATCGTTGGTTCACAACTTAACTACACTACTATAGAGAGAGAATTAATGGCTATAGTGTTTGCACTAGAAAAGTTTAGACACTATGTATTGGGATATAAAGTATATATACATAAATATCATAATGCAATCTAGTTCCTCATGAATAAGTCAATGGTAAGCCCTCGTATCATACAATGGCTTCTAATCTTACAAGAGTTCGATTTAACGATGATCGATCGCAAGAGCACCAAGATTGTAGTTCCTGATCATTTATCTCGGTCACGATGGGACAAAAATGAGGATGAGTATCCAATTTTTGATCATTTCCCTGATGAATTCATATTTGCTGGTGTAGTGAATAATTAATCACCCATGGAGATAAACTGGTACAGTATCATTCATACCTATCTCCTCACCCAAAAAATACCACAAGAGTTAAACCTTAAGAAGAAACAATAGTTTCTTCACTGAGCCAAGTACTTTATGGAGATCAATGGGCAACTTTACAAAGTGTGTCCTAATGGCTTGGTTCGATGGCGTGTTCCTGATATAGATCAACTATGAGTTCTCCAAGATGCTCATGAGGGTCCTTGCAGGGATCATTACGCTGGGAGACGAACAGCCATCAAGATCTTGCTTGTAGGATATTATTGGCCTACATTGTTTTGGGACACCCATCATTTCGTCCAATCTTGTGAGCACTGTCAACATGATGGGGGAATGACTGCTAGAATGGAGGGTCTGCAACAATGGATTCAACCATTAGAACCCTTCAACATTTGGGGAACTAATTTTATGGGGCTGATTACTCCAATGTCCAATGGAAAAGCTTATATTATTGTTACTGTTGATTACCTAACAAAATGGACCGAAGTAGCTATTGTTAAAGATTGTACATCATCTACAGATGCACAATTTTTTCAACAACAAATCATAAATAGGTTTGGTGTGCCATGTGCACTTATTTCAGACAATGGTACATACTTCACAGGTGCAACTTTTTAGAAATTAATGCAATGCTTAGGGGTTGAGCAAAAAAAGACTACACCATACCACCCCCAAGTGAACGGTCAAGCAAAAGCNGTGTACTGGCTGTCCTAAGATCCTAAAAAGGTTTGGTTTGTTGCATATTGACCAAACGTTTCTTATCTGAGCTCTTAGGTTTGTATATTGTCATGANAGGCTACTCTCCCTATGAGTTAGTGTATGGTAAATTACCAAGGCTTCCCATTCAAACTGAGCTCCGTACACTATCAACAACATGTGACCTCAACCTTAACCTTGATCTAGCACAAAAACAACAGTTAGTAATCCTTAACTTACTAGATGAAAATTGATTAGCTGCCCTATCATCTAACGAATTGCATAAGGCTNGGGGAGATGGCCACCTATGCTAACTATTCTAGGCCCTCAGTTCTTTTTTAATTTTTATTTTACACATTTTTTGTTTTACACATTCTTTCAACTTTTCTTATTTTTTTATACCATCATTCATGTTTTTACTGTTTCTTTGTTTGCTTGATTTACTTTTATTCATCAACTAATAAGTGTTCATGATGGTGGATTGAATTATATCATATTGATTGCTACTGTTTGGTTTTTACCTTTGAATTATGATGCTGATATTAAGGTATGGTTCTTTCGGTAAAACAGGCAATGAGTCCACGTCGTCCACTCATCCATACAACTCTATGGTCTCCTTTGGCTTGGAACTGTATAGTTCCCTTTTTTAAGTAAAATTGTTAATCAATTGGTGGCTGGGTAAACTAAGGAAAGACTCAAAGGATGAAAAGGGTATGACTTCAAGGGGATTCGATGCATTGGTGCTGGCCATTCTCTTGGGTGCTTGGATGCTTTTTCATGGGTTTTCCACCATTCTGACATTGTTCAAATATCAAGAAGCTGAGTGAATAAAAATAATTCTTTGCATGGTTTGGTTCTCATGCAAAAAAAAAAAAGCGAGAATTCAAAACACATCCCTTAGACATAATAAAGCAATATGGGATACAAGCACTGGTTATGGCACTATAAAGATATGTTACCCATGTCTGAAGGTTCCCTCTAACTAAGGCCCTTTCAAACTTCCTACTTCTCCATCTCACTCTTCTTAGGATGGTGGTCACTCTTTGCGGAAGAATTCTTTTTTCCTCAAGAGGATGGATTGGCCAAGTGTATTGATGCAATGTCACTAAATGTGGTTCGTTTAAGTCTAGATTTTGGATGAGTTCTACTCAGTTATCTTAACCATGAAATACACAAGGGGCTTTACACAACCTTGTTCTTGGGATTCCATTCCATTCTCTCCTCTCCATCTTTCTTCCCATTTTCCACCTCATTTCCAATTTTATCATTAGTCTATTCTAGGTTGATGCATTTTTTTTCTTTGGTGAACTCTTGTGGGTAAGTTTTTAACTCTTGCTTCCAAATAATATTCCTAGAGCCTACGAACTCTTTGGTTTGTGGGTTTGTTAGGGCATAAAGGGCATGAGCCTACTTTGGGGAGGATCCACTAATATTTCTTTTTGGTGCAATTGTTAACTTCTTTTCCTTAAACATTTCTTGCAATCAATCATTTCTAATTTCATCCCCATCCATGACATCCATTTTATTGGCATTGTTGTTGATATTTTTCATCTTTCTTGTTCCTCATGTTTTTCCATCTTATAGCTATTGGAGGTTCGCTCTTAGTCGTGGGGGCCCTGGTACAAATTTTTCAATTTTTTCCATTTTACTAATTTCCTAACCCCTACACCTTGTGTAGTTGCTAGTGATAAATCTCCAAACCAGTTTCTGCCATAACCACAACTTAGCCAATATGCTTCATATCGAGGTAAGGTATTAACTGCATTGTGGATTATCTATACTTGCTCATTTGTGATTATGTTGTGTGTGCAGATGGTGATTATATAAATAATGGACTAGGCTTGGAGGAAGCACTAAAGATGGACCAGAACTAAAGCATTTACGAAAAGAGCAAGTCTAGTGGCATGGCTGTGGATAAACAACAGAAGGTGCAATCTTAGCATTGGTGGCAATATGCTTAATTTCTTTCTCTCTCTTTCTCTACAAGCTACCAAATAAAGGCTTGGATGTCATTTCTATACAAGTGTTCACCACAATGGTTATGAACACTAATGTTGTAATATTCTTATTGATCCATTCACTGAGCACGTTGAGTCTGTCATACCATTCCACCATCAATTGTCAGTTAGTCAATAATCCCATACCTTCTCAATATTTTGTAAGGAACTTGAGGATAAGTTTTCATTCAGTCGTGGGGGTATGATGAGAGCAGTTACTCTAGTGGTTACTCTAGTAGTTATTCTAATTATTGGAGTCATTACTCTAGTGGTTACTCTAGCAATTACTCTAATTATTAGAGTGGTTACTCTAGCAGTTACTCTAATTATTAGAGTGGTTACTCTAGCCATTACTCTAGTAGTTATTCTAATTATTAAAGCAGTTACTCTAGTGGTTACTTTCGTAGTTATTCTAATTATTAGAGCGGTTACTCTAATTATTAGAGTAGTTGCTCCTAAGCCTATAAATACAATGCCCAAGTATACAATTGAAAAAAAGAACTCTTTTAGCAGTCAAGTAGAAAAACTCTTGTAGTCTATTTGAAAGTTAGAGTATTTTCCAAGTGCCCACAACAACAAGTCTAAATGTGGATAGATCTTTATTTGAGCATTATGTACCTAAGCACACCTTGTGTATAGCAATAAAGACGAGCTCTTTGATTCATCCTTGCAACACTTGACATTTGTCTTCTTACGCATTTCTTTCATTTTATTTTATTTTATACACTTTACATTTATGTTATTAGCACATCAATTCATTCTGATCAATTAAGCAAATCATTAAATTACACAAGCACAACCACTTTGAGCATGCCTGTAACACTTGGTAACCCAGTAACGATTAGCATTTGGTAATCCCAGCAGTGTTGCACTGGTTCAGGATGTGTACGAAAAGTGGGAATGAATGCTGGTATTAGGATTAGTTAGAACTTAGTTAATGAGTAGTTAAGTTAAATTAGTCGCTTAGTTACCTCTCTCATTCCCTACTAGCACAGGACATAAAAACATAAAAGCTATAAAAATCATATGCCTCAAGCTTACTTAACCATACAATCGTGACATACAGCTAAGCTTGGGAAGACAACGTTCAACCAACTCGTCCTTGTTTCACAAGGTCGCATAAGCACTTAGTCCTTGGAATTCAATCAAATCATGTGTGAAACACTCATATTCATATGGTTGAGCATAGGGGTACCTCACTGCTCATCACTTACTCTCACTAATAATGACATCAAAAGTTACATTATCTCTAATAGGTACAACATGACTTTCAATCACATCATAATCAAAACAATGATACTGATTTACTTCATCATATGTAAAAAAATAGTTATTAAGCTGAAATGACATTTTAGCATCCATCATACTAGCTTTAACATAAGAGATATTACTACCATCTAGAAGGTAAACCTCAATTTTAGTTACCTTATCATGGATTCTCCCATTTAACTTTTGTTCAACTTGATCTTCAACATGTGTTAATCCAACATCATCAAAAATTGAAGCTTCAAGATCCCAAATAAAATTTTCCAAATCCACTAGTTCCACCACTTTAAAGAAATCACCAACAAGTTCTTCATCCCACTTTGAAGGTACGAACTCAAAAGGTAAACTCTTCTTCATGGCTTTAACATAACATTCATCAAGAAATCATTCTTGTACATATCTTAACTAGAAGACTCACCAATCTCCCATGAGATAACGTTAGCTTAACTTAGAATGTTCTTTCATTTATCACAAGATATAGAAAAATTGCAAAACAAATGAGTCTCATGCCTTCTACTAGTGCACTTGATTCTTCTTAAAGCAGTCTCTTAATATTGACCTCTACTTTGGCTTTAATCCTTTATCTTTCATGATTCATAATGTAGGAACTCTTATTAATTAATAGAATACATCATCTTGGACTTTGATGATGATGAATCATGATATTGCGTCTGCGATATCGCATCTGCGATATTGGATCAGCTATGCGATGTTGGATACCCGATATCGCAGTCGGTCTCCTTGCCTATAAATAAGAGGCAGTGCCCTTGGTTTCAATAGTTAGAAGTTAGTCCCTTAGCCAAACTCTTGTCATTTTTTCCCTCCAGAGTTTAAATTATTTTTGCTTGCCCACAGTAGGAGTTATAGAGTGAACGGATCTTTATTCAAGCATTGTGTACCTAAGAACACTTTGTGTACGGCAATAAAGATGAACTTTATGATAAGCCTTGCAACATACAGAATATATTAATTAGTGTTAATTATTATTTAATGTTTTCTTAGTTAATTAATTATTTCTCTCACCTTACAACTCTCTTAGTTCAATACACTCAGTGCGACCGCTTCGAGCATGCATGTAGCTCTTGGTAACCCAGTAACGATTAGCATTTGGTAATCCTAGCAGCATTGCACTGATTCAGGATGTGTACGGAAAGTGGGAACAGATATTGGTGTTAGGAGTACTTAGAACTTAGTTAATGAATAGTTAAATTAGATTAGTTACTTAGTTATTTCTCTCTCCCCTCCTTATTAGTGCAGGATATAAAACACATAAAAGCCATAAAAATCATATGCCTCAAGCTTACTTAACCATACAACTATGACATACAAGTTTGGGAAGAAAATAATTAATCAACCTGTTATTGTTCCACAGAGGCACATAGGCACTTAGTCCTTGGAATTTGACCGAATTGTATGTGAAATGCTCGTATTTGTATGGTTGAGCGTAGGGGTACCTCACCGCTCATCATTGGCACCGTTGCCAGGGACTTAGTTGTTTGTGCGCTAAGTAGAACTTAGGAAATCATTTACATCATTGGAACAAATCATTAGGGTTGATTAAGAAAAAGATAATAGTACATTGCACACTGAACAAAAAAAAATGTCTTCTTCTTTGCACAAAAGCACTTCACCGCCTAGGAATAACACAAGAAGCAATTGACAGTAAGATACACATGACATTGATCCGCCAATTCCTCAACAGTTTCATGTGGTATATGTTCATCCTGATGAATATGTACCCGACTTCACCTTTATTCTCCACCAAGATGAATAGTTGCATTGGCATGACTTCGAAGGTAACATAGTGTTACCTCCCAACCGTTTAGTCCCAAGTATGCTTCTTCGTGCTCTTACATGAATAGGCATGCAACACTTACATGCAGAGTACATTGCACAAGACTATGATTAGAGAGACTATTGTTCCACAGAAGTGCAACGTCAAAGGGATTTGCAACAGGAGAGACACCATAAATCCTTGAAGGGAAAATGGTCTAAGGCTATCCCCCACGTTTTAAATGAAATTGAGGGTGATGAACCTGCCTCAGGTAGTCACCCACATAACAATGTTCCTCCCCTTGACTTTGGCCAAGGGGGTATGTATCAGAACCTTCATTCTACTATTCACAACCCAGGTGCTGATACTAACAAACACAAAGTGTCTGAAAAAGGAACAAAGACACATGACAAAGGTGGCCATCCTGATCGTAATCATGATCGAGGCAGAGACCACCAAAGAGAAGGTAGTAGACACCATCATAGTGGCAGTTCTCCTTCTTCTTCACCTTCATCATCTCCTTGACCCTCTCCTTCCATGTTCATACATAGCCATAGAGAAATAGATCATGAGGATAAGGGCAAACAAAGTGGAAGTCACAGATGAGACAACCAAGATAGAGGATGAGGGCACTCTATGGAATCATGCTATAGGAGAAGGGAGAGTAGGGAACTGCATAGGCACCATAGATGCTATGAACGCAATGATCATGATGAACCCCTACTAGCCACACGAAGCATGCTAGATATTACTGAGGTAGTGAGAGTTCCAACAAGGCACCAAAAAGATAGTAGGATCAAGAGGTTAGACATGAATAACATCCCATGATTTGAAGGGGGATATAACGTTGATCCTCAAAATCACTTACAAGCATTTCATGATGTGTGTGCCTTACAAAACATAGAAAATGAGTGGTGAAAACTTAATTTGTTCTCATAGACACTAATAAAAGAATCTAAAAGCTGGTGTCGGTCCTTAGAACTAGAATCCATTCGTAGGTGGAGTACTATGTTAGAATTGTTCAACGATAAGTACCAAACGTACTCCTAGGTATCTAACCTACAAAAGAAAATCCAAGGATGGAAACAAGGAAGTCATGAACCCTTGGATGCTTCCATGGGTTGTTATTATGCACTACTACATCATTTTCCTAGCCATGGTTATTCGCAGTGGGATCAACTATGCCATCTTGTAGATGGGCTTAGGCATGAAACGAGAAGAACCCTTGGGACTTATGCCCAAGGGAGGTTATCTAAGCTTAGGTCCCATCAAATTCATAGGATACTAGAGCAAGTAGCTAAGGAAGAAGGTGAGCTAAAAAAAAGAGAGAGTGCAGAGGAATATAACCAAGATCTTTCCCTCAGAAAGAAGGGAGTAAGTTTTTGTGAGGATGAGGAAGAGTCATCACTCGAAGAGATGGTGAATAGGAAAACCTTGCTTATCCAGAAGTCAACATCAAAAGTATCGACAAAGGTAGAACAAATGTGGGATTTCCTAGACAATAGGTTTCAAACTATGCTCAAAGTAGTAGAGGAGTCTAGAGAGCGAGGTAGTGATCGTGAAAAAAAGAAAAAGAGAGAAGTAGAAAATGCATGTAACAAGGGTAAGGGTAAAGTTTCTATTATTCAAGAAGTTGTGGACTCCGATACAGATGATGATAGTGGATGCGAGATCTATCAATACAACCATCCTAAGGGATGTTGCCCTATGATCTCACATCTACAAGAGTTTGGGGTGTATGCACTTAATCCACATTTAAAAAAATGGCAAACATCCCAGCGGTTACCTTATCCCCAAGGTAACCCAAGGCAATTCCACCAACCTTTAACATATTATCCAAATGGAACTCCACCACAACCAATTGAGCAACATCAACAGTGAAAACACCCATAATCATGGGGAATGCCACCACCAAGGTGTTGGCGATTGTTTGGGATGTGACCACCAACGAGTGTCCTCGAACAAGCTTGCTGGTCTCTGGCAACACCAAGGCCCAAATACCTCCAAATAGACTTAATAGTTAATGTGAGTATGTGTGTGTGCTATTGCGGTGTGTTGTTGTGAAAAATGAAATGATTGGGTTGTATGTAAAACTATAAATGACTTATCTTAAAGAGATTCAGCCAACTTTGCAAAGTACTGTGAGTTGTTGAGAGTTCCTATTTTGTTCAATTGCCTAGTTTATGCAGTCCTTATAATACCTGCTTATAACAAATAAATTTTTGCAAAAACATTTGAGCACAACTCTACGAATCTACTTCTAATTTTCCCCAGAGAAAGAGATAGTTCCACAAGAAAACTAGAAATAGAATGAGATTCAATGGAAATAGAAAGAAGAGAAAAAGAAAGCAGATTTGTGTAAAGATCTCAAATGTTTAAACAAGGTAAAATGATACGAGTAAACACTTCGCAATACATCTATCCCAAATTCAATAACTACGAATTGTTCAAACTTCCAAGGCTCAAATAAGCAATTTCTTCAAGACAATACTACTATGCTACCCGAAAAATTACTGAGTAAACTATCACGTACAAGACTCTATTTTGTCTAGATAATGGATGTCAACAATTGCATTTAATAGAACCTTCAAAAGACTTGACAATTTCTGATTGAAATACCACGAAGATTCACTTTAAAGATAAAAGAAGCTATTTTGGTCCTATCAAAATACCAAAGATTTTCTGAACCCTCTTGACTATTGAATTGTTCAACGACTTGACTACATGCAGAGGCTCTCTTACAACAATCTCAATAGCGGTTCTTATACATTGCACAATAATAAAATTCACTACTAAAATGCTCTTAAGGCTTTCAAACACAAGCTCTTCTATGGCAAAATTTTAATAGAAATTTTCTATCATGCAACAAGAACAATAAGAGCAATCTAAAAATCCCAAAATTACTTGCCAAGCATGATACTATCTAAACCACTAGCTAAAAAATTTAAACAAAATAAAAAATAATAAACATAACTCACAGGACTATAACAAAGAGGCTGAAATGTTGTCTTTAACAAGTCATCTTACAAGCAATCTTTCACAATGTCTTCTTTTCCAATCTTCCTCCAAGACCCAGAGTGTGAAACCCCAAGTGTGAGACTCTCCCTTAGCCACCAAGACCCAAAGTGAGAGCCCCCTTTCCTTCCTACCCTTGAAGCCCTTTTATAGGGTCTCATAGGTAGTTAGGTAAGTTACAAACATTTTGGGTGGTTATAACCACCATAGAGATAAAAAGCTGTGATTGACAAGTGTCCCATTTAGTTGACAAGTGGCCACCATGGAGATAAAAAAGTTGTAGTTGACAAGTGGCCTTTGTAGTGGTTATAACTACCATAATTGACAAGTGTTCATTCCATATGGGACTTTTAGCGTGTTCCATAAATTCCCTTTCTTTTTTAAACAATAAGTAAATATATTTTTTTTCCTAGGAGAAGATTAAAATTTAACATGACCACTTTCACCATAGTGGAATTATGCACCCTTGGAATCTCGATTATGGTCATCAGAAAATAATTGTTCAAAATCTTGGTTAAAACCAATCATTTTAATTTCTAAATAGCTTTTTTTAGACACGTCAACATCATCTGTTTACCAGGTGCTGCTCGATGTTCATGCTTGCCATTGTCCACAATTCTGTTTCAATCATCGTCGCAAGTTGAAGGATGTTGATGCTGGATATGGCTTTTCTTCTCCTCTTTATTCCATTTCCATCATTCTAGCTGTGACATCTCATCTTCTACGAGGCCCTTTCCATGTTGAAAGCTTCAACAAAAGCCCTAATTTTCTCCGTAATTTCGGTAGCTTTACCAGATGCGATTCTCAAGCAATGCAGAAGTTTGTTATGAGATACGCCGATATCGTCAGCCTTAATGATGCTGCAAAGGTCACCATGCATGTTAATGTTGATGGTTATGTAAGGATATCCTTTCATGTGGGTAGTTGGAGACAGTGTTTCCAAAGCTTCTTGCATCATTGAAATCCACAAACTCCTCAGAATTACTCTCCGTCTCGATTCAGTCCCTGGCTATTCCTCCTGTACCACAATCAACAACAGAACATGTAGAGACCTTCGCCATGGGCTCATTTTCAAGTAATTCGGAGGCTGCAAAACTTCCCTTACTGTCAGATGCCGACGAAGCTACCGAGATTTCTTTCATGATGGGAGGGCCACGGCATTTAACATCTAGAACGTAGGGCAATTCGTTAAATAGTGGCACTTCATCGGCCAGGGGGGTCGCTTTGGGCATCATGTACAGAAACATTGGCCAAGAAACAAAGCTCACGTTCGTTCAACCTCCTCCTCCTCCTCTTGCTACGTTGCCGCCATTTCCAAAGATCACCTTCATGTTATTATCACGACTCCTGGCCTTCCTATTAGCAGAATCATCATCTTGCAAGGTAACATTCGCATTCGTGTTTCTTGCCATGGCCTTGGAGCTCTTCAGCTCCAAAAGTCGATCCAAATCAAGAGCTGAGAAGCTTGACATTTCCGCAGAAACGTATTCTATGAAAGGCCAAAAGCCAAAGCAATGCTTTTCCTTTAACAAGGGTGACCTAACCTTGCTTGCATCGCAAGCATAAATGCCAATAGGTGAAGGCGATGAAAAAGAAGGGAAGGGTTTGAAAGCTTCTTTTACTGCGTTTGCATTGACAATGTGACCTCTAAGGCCACAAAACCCTCCAAGATCCAAATTGAGTGGTAATTTCATAAAACAAAAAACACAGATTGGTCAAGGTTTTCAGGAGAATCAGAATCACAAACATAAGGCCATGGCGGTTCTTAAAGATTCTGGTATATGTGTGACTCCTGCATTTTCCCCAATATTTCAGCATCTAAAATTGCTGTGCAATGGATCTTTAAAAGCTCCTTGTTCCATGAAATGGCCAAAATGTGCCAACACAAGGCAAAAATATCCTTACCAGTAACCTAACCCATATGGATATTACATGCAACATCCAATCTCTCCACATGACTCTGTTGGTCACGTTACCCCCCAGCATCACTACCAAGCCCACAAGTACTATAGGACTTCCTCTCCTAGGGGTGACATTCCACAAGTATACCATCCTTCCAATTTGGCTACATCTCTCCCACCAATAGCTCCATTACCACTTGCTCCAACAATGCAAGGTGAACTCCCTACTTAGCCATAGCAATGCAATGCCACAAGGGCTATTAATCCTCAACCTATTGTTGGTTTTGACAACTATATGAAGAAAATATCTTTCTTTAGAACCAATAGTCCAACCAAGCCTTTGCAACCCCAAGTGGATGAGTCTTTAGATGCCTTTGTATCAACTAAAGCTTCAGAATCCCCTTCGAACTTAACACCACATTCAATGCATACGGTCATGTTAACACATGTCATTACTGATTGGATCAATGCTAGCCACCTTCACAGGAAATTCTCTGATCTTGGGAGTCCCTTAATATATCTACAAATCGCTAGGAATGAGCCATGCAAAGCTCTTTTGGATTCAAGTTCCTGTGTCAACCTAATATCCCAAGAAATGTATAAGGCTTGGAACCTGCCTCAATTAAAAAAGAGCAACATCTATTTAGAGTTGGCTGACTAGTCCATCACTGTTCCCTTGGGATTAGTGGAGGACATTGTTACCACTGTTTGTGGATGGTCATATCCAACTGACTTCCTGGTGATCCAAGTGAACAACAGTAAGGGGGACTTCCCAGTCATAATGGGAAGGGCATGGCTAACACTATTGATGCATGCCTACGTATCCATGATCTTTCCCTAGAAATATCTAAGGAAAACACTTTCAAAAAGATCGATAAGAAGAAGGTTCCATGCATCGCATACAGTGACACAGGGTGCAACTATGTGCAGAGATCATGGGTTGTGCAAAGTTTAACATTGCCTGCATGCAATCAGTGTGCACAAATTATCAACATACAAAGGTGCCTATATGCAACAGCCACATGACAAGAAGACACCCAGTGGCTAATAGCTAATCAAGAAAGCAGCTCACTTTTATGCATGGAACTAATTGAGGGTTACATAGATAGCATTGATGCATTAGAGCAAGTCCACCAACAACTTCCCAATCCTAACTTAGAAAACATCAACTGGGGAAAGTTGGAAATTCATAAAAAATTTAAACAAGAGCCCTTAGAGCTAAAATCATTACCCACTGGCATGGAATACACGTTCCTTAAGAATGGAAAATTGGTAATCATCAACGTAAGACTTGCTCCGCAACAAAAAGAGAATCTGCTAAAGGTAATAAAAAAATGGTCAAAATCCTTTGCCTGGTCATATTCGGAATTAACGAGAATAGATCCTAGGATATGCCAGCATAGGATTTACAATGAGTTCTCCATGAAGCCTCAAAAACAACCACAAAGGTGATTGAACCCAAAGTTGAAGCAAGTAGTAAAAGAAGAAATCGAACAGCTTCTAAAGGCTAGGTTCATATATCCCATTATTGATAGCGAATGGGTTAGCCCCCTTGGTAATCATGCCTAAAAAGGGAGACAAATGGAGGGTGTGTATAGATTTTAGGCTGCTAAACATGGCAACATTCAAGGATCACTTTCTATTGCCATTTGTTGACCAAGTCTTGGACACAATCGCAAGGCATCACTATTATAGTTTTTTAGATGGCTATAGCAGATACAACCAAATACAAATAGCCCTAGAAGTCCAAGCCAAAACTATGTTCACCAGTCCTTGGGGAATGTTTGCATACAAAAAAATGCCATTTGGCTTGTGCAATGCCCCTGCCATGTTTCAATGCTTAGTTCTAAGCATATTCCAACAATAGATAGGAAATGGTGTGGAAGTCTTTATGGATGACTTCTCCACCTACAGAGCAAGTTTTGATCAAGCCTTGGACCGATTGGAGCAAGTTCTAAAAAGATGTGTAGAAACTAATCTAAGGCTCAATTGGCAAAAAAGCCACTTGATGGTCCAAGAAGGCATAGTACTTGGGCATAAAATTTAACATTCAGGGATAGAGGTAGACCCTGAGAAAGTCAAATTCATCCAAGGAATCACCCATCAATCGAAAACTGTCAAAGACATTTGGTCATTCCTTGGACACACTGGCTACTATAGGAGATTCATAGAGAACTTTTCAAAGATTGCCAAACCATTGGTAAAGCTGACGAAATAGGATGTACCCTTCGAGTGGACTAGGGAATGCAAACTCGCTTTCCAAACTCTAAAATAGAAGCTAGTAGAAACACCCATTCTACAAGCTCCTGACTGGTCCAAACCATTCCATGTCATGACTAATGCATCCAACTATGCCTTAGGAGCCATACTTACACAGTTAGATGACCAAAAACGTCTGTATTACATCCACTGTGCAAGTAGAAGTATAGCTAGTGCATAACTTAACTACACTACTACAGAAAAAGAATTAATAGTTGTAGTGTTTGCACTAGAAAAATTTAGGCACTATGTATTGGGGTACAAAGTATTCATACACATAGATCATAGTGCCATCTAGTTCCTCATGAATAAGCCAATGGTAAGCCCCTGTATTATACAATGGCTGGTAATCCTACAAGAGTTCGATCTAACAATGATCGATCGTAAAGGCACCGAGAATGTAGTTGTCAATCATTTATCTCGGTTGCGCTGGGACAGCAAAGAGGATGAGTATCCCATTTCTGATCACTTCCTAGATGAGTTCCTCTTTGCCAGTGTAGTGACTAACCAATCACCCATGAAGACAAATTGGTACAGTAGCATTCTTACCTATCTCCTTACCCAAAAAACACCACAAGATCAAGACCTTAAGAAGAAACAATAGTTTCTTCACAGAGCCAAGTACTTTATGAAGATCAATGGAGAACTTTACAAAGTATGTCCCAATGGCTTGGTTCATTGGTATGTTCCTGATAGAGATCAACTGAGAGTTCTCCAAGATGCTCATGAGGGCCCTTGTGGGGGTCATTATGTTGGGAGACAAACGGCCATCAATATCCTACTTGCAGGTTCCAGGACATCCATCAATTCGTCCAATCTTGTGAGCGCTATCAACGTGATGGGGAAATGACTGCTAGAATGGAGGGTCTGCAACAATGGATTCAACCGTTAGAACCCTTCGATATTTGGGAAATTAATTTTATGGGGCCCATTACATAAATGTCCAATGGAAAAGCTTACATTGTAGTTGTGGTAGACTACTTACCAAATGGGTTGAAGCAGCTACCGTCAAAGATTGCACATCATCTACAACTGCACGATTTGTTCAACAACAAGTTTTCAATAGGTTTGGTGTGCCGCGTGCACTTATCTCAGATAATGGTACATACTTTACAGGTGCAACTTTTTGAAAGTTAATGCAACACTTAGGGGTTGAGCACAAATTGACTACACCATTCCACCCCCAAGCAAATGGTCAAGCCGAGGTCACCAACAAGGAGATTACTAAGATACTGACCAGAACCACTAGCAAGTATAGGCGAGACTAGAGCACTAAACTAAATGATGCTCTTTGGGAATACTGCTCCACATGGAAACTCCCTATAGGCTACTCTCCCTAAGAGTTAGTGTATGGAAAACTTGCAACACTCCCTATCCAAACTGAGCTTCATACACTAGCCATGGCATGTGACCTCAACCTTGATCTTGATCTAGCACAAAAACAAAGGTTGATGACTCTTAACTTGCTAGACAAGGACCAATTAGCTATCATGTCATCTAATGAGTTGCACAAGGCATTTACTAAAAAACATCATGACTTGAAAATTAGGAAAGTTAAGTATCAACCAGGAGATAAGGTTCTCTACTAGAACCCCACACATGTGTCACAANAGCCATGACCATATATAAACCTGAGAGCCTAGATAAGAGACTGTTAGTCAACGTGCAACAAACAAAACCTTTCCATGAGATTAGGATAGCCAAAACATATGCTACCTGTGTAGGTGGGGAACCTTGCTCATTATTTCAGGTCTCCTCATTCCAACTCAGTCATGGGGGAGATGGCCACCTCTGCTAATCATTGAAGGCCCTCAATTCTTTCTAATTTTTTTTTTACACATTTTTTTTACATACTTTTTTTTTACACATTTTTGTTTTGCACATTTCTTTAATTTTTCTTGTTTTTTTTTTATACCATCGTTCATATTTTTACCATTTCTTTGTGTGTTTACTTTATTTTTTCATCACCCAATATTTGTTCATGATGGTGGTATGAATAATATCATATCGATTGCTAATGTTTTGATTTTACCTTTGAAGGATTATGTTGATATTATGGTATGGTTCTTTTGATTGAATAGGCAATGAGTCTATGTTGTTCATACATCCATAAAAACCTATGGTCTCCCTTGGCTTGGAATTATACAAGTCCCTTTTTCTAATAAAACTATTAATGAATTGGTGGCTGGGCATTTCTCAAACTAAGGAAAGACTCGAAGGATGAAAAGGGTGTGACTTCAAGGGGATTCGATGCAGTTGTGTTGGCTATTCTCTTAAGTGCTTGGATGCTTTTTGCTTGGGTTTTCCACCATTTTGATCATTCATCAAATCATTGGTAGTTGAGTAAACAAAAATAATAATAAGTCTTTGCATGGTGTGGTTCTCACACTAAAAACCACCAAAAAAAAAACAAACGGTGAGAATTCAAAGCACACCCCTTAGACACAATAATAAACTTGGGCTACAAGCACTAGTTATGGAACTAGAAAGACATGTTACCCATGTCTGAAGGTTCCCTCTAACTCAAGCCCTTTATTGCTTCCTAGTTCTCCATCTCGCTCTCCTCGGAATGGTGGTGACTTTTTTTAGAGGCATTCTTGTTACTTCAAGAGGATGGGTTAGTCAAATGTATTGATGCAAGGTTACTGAATGCGATTTGTTGAGCCTGGATTTGGAATGAGTTTTACTTGGTCACATTAACCATAAAACACACAAGGGACTTTACGCAACCTTGTCCTTGGGTCTCCATTCCATTCTCTCCTCTCCACCTTTCTTTTCCATTTTTCACCTCATTACTAGTTTTATCATTAGTCCATATCTTGTTTGATGCATCATTTTTCCTTGGTAATTTCTTGTGGGTAATTTTTTAACTCTTGCTTCAAAATAACATTCATAGAGCCTACGGACTCTTTGGTTTGTAGGTCTGTTAGGGCATCAAAGGCATGAACCTGCTTTAGGGAGGACCCACTGGCATTCCTTTTTGGTGCACTTGTTAACTTCTTTCCCTTAAACATTTCCTACAAGCAACAATTTTTTGTTTCATCCCCTTCCATGACATCCATTTTCTTTGTGTTGCCACTACTACTTTTCTCCATCTTTCTTATTCCTCATCTTTTTCCATCCTATCGCTACTAGAGGTTCACTCTTAGTCATGGGGGCCCTAGCATAATTTTTTCAACTTTTCCTAACCCTTACACCTTAGCTAGTCACCAGTGTTAAAACTCCAGAATCAGTATCTACCATAACCACAACTCAGCCAATGCACTTTACATCAAGGCAAGGTACCGACTGCATTGTGATTTATCTACCCTCACTCATTTGTGACTATGTTGTATGTACATATGGTGATCATACAACAATGGACTGGGCCTAGAGGAAACACTCAGGATGGACCAGAACTGGAACATTTACGAAAGAAGCAAGATTGGTGGAGTGGCTATGGATAAACAACAGAGGGTGCAATCTTGGCGTTGGCAGCAACACATCTTATTCTTTTCTCTCTCTCTCCTTCTCTCCCAGCTGCCAAATAAGGCTAGATGTCATTATGTACAGTGTTCACTTTTGTGGTGATCCATCCACCGAGCATGTTAAGTCTGTCACCCCGTTCCACAGTCAATGGTCATTCAATCAATAATCCCATACCTTCTCAATATTTTGTAAGGAACTCGAGGATGAGTTTTCATTCAGTCATGGGGGTATGATGAACCACAATATCACATCCGCAATATTGGATCAGCCATGTGATTTCGGATACTCGATATCGTGGCCCATCTTCTTGCCTATAAATAAGAGGTAGCACCCTTGGTTTCAACAGTTAGAAGTTAGTCCCTTAGCCAAACTCTTGCCATTTTTCCCTCTAGAGTTAGAATTATTTCTGCATGCCCGCAATAGGAGTCATAGAGTGAACAGATCTTTATTCGAGCATTGTGTACCTAAGCATACTTTGTGTACAGCAATAAATACGAACTTTATGATAAACCTTGTAGCATACAGAATAGATTAATTAGTGTGAATTATTATTTAATGCTTTTCTAGTTAATTGATGATTTCTCTCACCTTACAACTCTCTTAGTTAAATACACTCAGTACAACCACTTCAAGCATGCGTGTAGCACTTGGTAACCCAGTAACGATTAGCGTTTGGTAATCCCAGCAGCATTGCACCGGTTCAGGATGTGTATGGTAAGTGGGAACGGATACTAGTGTTAGGAGTACTTAGAACTTAGTTAATAAATAGTTAACTTAGATTAGTTACTTAGCTATTTCTCTCTCCTCTCCTTATTAGTGTAGGATATAAAACACATAAAAGCCATAAAAATCATATGCCTCAAGCTTACTTAACCATACAACCATGACATACAAGTAAGTTTGGAAAGACAACGATTAATCAACCCATTATTGTTCCACAAAGGTGCATAGGCACTTGCTCCTTGGAATTCGACTGAATCATGTGTGAAACGCTCATATTCGTATGGTTGAGCGTACGGGTACCTCACCGCTCATCAAATGATCTTTAGGTATTCTTGATGAAGCCCTTCATTGCCTTCCTTATCCTTAACTAGTCTCACTCTTATCTCTTACTTTCTTCCTTATCTCAGACTCTCTTGCCCTTTCTTTGAATGGTAAACATCCTTTTATAATTGCTAAAGTGACCCTTGAACTTTCTCAACAATTTGGTCTTCCTTTGAAAATTTGTGCATTTTTTGAAAAATCATTTTTAAAAACTTATTATCTATAGCTCGCAACCCCTCACACTTACTATCCTATGAAAAGAGTACAACTTGTAACATACTCACAGTAGTAAATTTCTTTATTTTATACCTATTTTTCTCTACTAATTATAATAAAATATGGCAAAAAATCTTGAACTATGACCTCATTGTAACTTGTAATAATTCATAACTCATTACTTGGCATAAGAAACATCAAATTCTTTGCTTATCTTTACACTACATATAACTATGATTTGTAGTAGCCTACACCTCCTTACTACAATTGACTACAATTCACAATCTTATCATAATTCACTACCAAGAGCCAAAAACACATCAAACGAATCTAAGAAAACTTCAAAACATGAATACTCACTTCTAAGACTTCAAGGACACATTAAAGATAAGAAATACATAAAGAAGGTAGGGTGATATCCTCATCAATTTGAAATAACTTCTTTAAAATAAAATAAGAAACATGATCTTCAACACTTCATGTCCATCACCAAATTTATGGTCATTCATATGCATGATGACTCAACAAATCCTAACGTAAAAACCTCACAAAAAATAGGTAAGAGTCCAAAAAAAATACGTAAATTCTTAACAAAGAAAAGAAATAAAAAAGAGAGAAGTGAGGGTCTATTTCTATTTTTTAGATACATAGCCTAACCTTGCTTGAAGTCCTTTATGCTAAAGAAGCAATCCCTAGTACAAAGGAGTGGCAATTTATTGATCCTAAAAGGATTAATGAAGAAACTAGAGGAATCAACAAAATTTTGTATAGCTTGCCATCCCACGTTTTGATGGTCACTATGACCATTGAAGCATGTTGATGGAAAATTTCTTGAAGTCTAAGGAGTACTAGCAAGTTGTTGAAGATGGTGTAGTAGCACCCATAGCTGAGGCTGCACTCACAAATGAATAAAGAAAGGAGCTAGAAGAGTTATTTATTTCAANAATTCATCTTCTATTCATGGACTAACAAAGAACTTTGAAGTTCATCAAGGGAAAGTGCATCAACATCTTTAGATTCTTCAATTGAACAAACAACATAATCAAACTTGGGGGATAGGGAATGCAATATCTTCTCAACAATAATCACATCCTCCATCTTCTCATCATGAAATTGCATGTTATTGGCTATTCCCATTGTCCTTGCATAATAGCTAGTAACAGACTCCCCATCTTTCATTTGTAGAGTCTCAAAATCCTTTCTAAAGGCTTGAAGCTATGGATGCTTTACTCTCAAAGACTCCTGATATTTCTTCTTAATAGAATTCCAAATATCCTTGGAAGTTTCTTTGCTAAGAATTATCTCCAAGATAGAATGATCAATTACTTGAAATAAATAACTCTTCTAGCTCCTTTCTTTATTCATTTGTGAGTGCAGCCTCAGCTATGGGTGCTACTACACCATCTTCAACAACTTGCTAGTACTCCTTAGACTTCAAGAAATTTTCCATCAACATGCTTCAATGGTCATAGTGACCATCAAAACGTGGGATGGCAAGCTATACAAAATTTTGTTGATTCCTCTAGTTTCTTCATTAATCCTTTTAGGATCAATAAATTGCCACTTCTTTGTACTAGGGATTGCTTCTTTAGCATAAAGGACTTCAAGCAAGGTTAGGCTATGTATCTAAAAAATAGAAATAGACCCTCACTTCTCTCTTTTTTATTTCTTTTCTTTGTTAAGAATTTACGTATTTTTTTTGGACTCTTACATATTTTTTATGAGGTTTTTACGTTAGGATTTGTTGAGTCATCATGCATATGAATGACCATAAATTTGGTGATGGACATGAAGTGTT
>MNCI01012443.1:630898-649381 GCA_015680685.1 Gnetum montanum | reverse complement strand
GATAAGAGTGAAAAATGTGTCTTTCTTGGTGTAAGTGAAGCATCCAAAGCATATAAATTGTATAATCCTCTAACAAAGAAGATTGTGACTAGTAGAGATGTCATTTTTGATGAAGAGAGCACTTGGAATTGGAATGGGCAATAGCCTACTTCAATTATTTTCGACAATGAAATTGTAGACTCCATAGCATCCAAAACTTCAAAACCTAGAACTACAAACTTCGAAGCACTAATAAATGTGGAGGCTGAAATCCAAACAGCCATGGAGGCTAAAGCACCAAGAACTATGGAGGCTAAGACTTCACCAATAGCAGTAGCTATTGAATCTCACCATATTCGAAAAAGATCCTTATAGATGATGGATTATCATGTAACTAGGATTGACCAATCTAATGACCCAACCACCCACTTTTCTTTGTTTGTAGATTGTGATCCGAAAACTTTTGAAAGTGCTATTAAAGAATAAAAATGGAGAAAGGAAATGAAGGGTAAAATTTAAGCCATTGAAAGAAATGATACTTGGGAGCTAGTTGATCTTCCAAAAGGACACAAGACCATTGGTGTGAAGTGGGTCTTCAAAACAAAACTAAAGAAGACTAGTGAAGTTGACAAGTATAAGTCATGATTGGTGGCTAAGGAATACAATCAATAATATGGGATTGGCTATAAAGAATTATTTGCTCCTATTGTAATGCATGATACAATTAGATTGGTGATTGCATTGGTAGCACAAAATTCATGGCCTATCTTCAAAATGGATGTCAAGTCTTCATTCTTCCATGGAGACTTGGAGGGATAGGTATTTATCGATCAGCCCCCTAGTTTTGTAAAACTTAGCAGTAAGAACAAGGTCTATAAATTAAAAAACCTTTATATGGACTAAAATAAGCTCCAAGAGCTTGGTATAGTCGTATAAATACCTATTTTTCTAAGGAGGGATTTCAAAAATGTCCATATGAGCATACACTTTTTATAAAGATTGATGGAGGAAAAGTGCGCATTGTATGTTTATATGTTGATGATCTTATTTAATCTAGGAATGATAGTAATTCATTTGAGAAATTTAAGAAGTCAATGATGGATGAGTTTGAAATGACTAATCTTGGAAAAATGAATTACTATCTTGGCATGGAAGTAATTCAATCCCTTGTTGGAATCTTTATTTCTTAAAAGAAGTATGTCAGCGAAATTTTGGAGAGGTTTAAGATGAAGGATTGCAATCCTATAAGCACTCCAATTAAGATTGGCTTGAGGCCAAACATAGATCCTAAAGGAAGCAAGGTGGAGGATACACATTACAAGCAAATTGTTGGGAGTCTAATGTATTTGATAGCAACCAAACCTAATATAATGCATGCTATGAGTCTTATCGGTAGATACATGGAGTCTCCAAAGAAGATGCATTTGTTAGCTACTAAAAGAATATTTCGTTACTTGTAAGGGACTAAATATTTTGGGCTATTTTACAAGAAAGGTAAGAAATCTAATTTGGTGGTATTTATTGATAATGATTATGTAGGAGATCAAGATGATAGGAAGAGCATTTTGGGATATGTTTTTATGATGGGCATAGGAGCTATTTCATGGTCATCTAAGAAGCAATCAATTATCACATTGTCAACCATAGAGGCTGAATTTGTTGCTACAACATCTTGTGCTTGCCAAGTTATTTGGCTAAGAAAAATTCTTAATGAGCCATATTTCATGTAAGAGGGGGCTACTACAATTTTCTATGACAACAATTCTACCATAAAGTTATCCAAAAATCCTATGCTACATGGAAGAAGCAAGCATATTGATGTGAGATTTCACTTCTTGCATGATCTATGCAATGATGGTGTTATTAATTTGGTGTTTTGTAAGAGTGAAGATCAACTTGCTAACATTGTAACCAAAATCCTCAAGTTATCAACATTCCATAGGCTCAAAAAACAGCTTGGAGTCTGCACATTGAATGATTCTTGTTAAACTGATTGTTTGTAAACTTTTAGTTTATAGAAGGGTGTTAATTGTGTTTAATTGTTAAACATTATTTTTTGCTTGTCGTAGTCTTTAGGAACTATCCTTCGGGATTTGATTTCTATTTTCATTCTTTAGAAGTTGAATGGTTAGAAGTTGAAGGGTTTGCCATTATAGAAGTTGAAGGGTCAATCATTACAGAAGTTGAAGGGTTTGCCGTTATAGAAGTTGCAGGGTCGATCATTACAGAAGTTGAAGGGTAGGTTGTTACAAAAGTTGAAGGGTCTACCATTATAAAAGTTGAAGGGTCAAGCATTACAGAAGTTAGAGGGTCAACCATTGTAGAAGTTTCTTCATATTAGGATTTAGTTGCTATTTTCCATTGATGTATTTGCCTATTTAAAGGCCATTATCAATTGAATAAAAGTGTGAAATTTAGTTGCCTCCATTTATCCCTATTTTGCTTTGTTCTTTTTTTTTTTTAATGCTAGTAGTGTACAACCTTAGATGCTGACAACACAAGCACATCAAAAGAAATGATCAGCTTCATTAGAGCCATTAGAACCATCAAGCAATATAGAGTTGTCAAAACTATTAGAAACCTTCAAACCACTAAGAGTGTTAGAACCACTACATTTAAAAAGTAGCATCAATAAAAGGGAAGTTCAAAAGTCTCATGTTTCTAATTTTCAATTAATTACTAGGATTCAATGTTATCTCTTTGTGTTAACTAATTTGATCTTCCACAATTTTAATCACCATGTTGATGAAAGAAAATAATATAATGGTTAATCAATGAATCATTTATTTTTCATAAAATGCCATGTGATGAAAATGATTAGCACAACTTGAGTGAGTGGCCATGAAAATGTGACAACTAGAATTTCCACTTAATCATCACTCTAAGTCTTTCCTAAATAATTCATGTATAGGAAACTTGTAAAAGGACTTTTGAAGGCTAGTTGAAAAGATACCCATTTCATATTAGCTTCTTTGAAGAAGAAAAACTTCATCATCAATATGTCAACCATTTTTTATCCATCTTTAAGGTCTATTTTTTCCTCTTTATCTTGTACAATTGTATATTCTTTCTTTCAAGGAAAATCAAATCATTTCATACGAGTATCTAAGCTTTTAAGAAAGAAAAGAGCTAAAATCAAAAGCTCTATCCATCATTTCATTAATCAAGGACTTCTTGCTAACTTCTTTATGAGTGATTTCCTAACTAAATCTTCAAATATTTATTGTTTAGTTTAAGAGGATCATGGTTAATCTTTATTTTCTAAGAATAATTTTGAGAATTTTCAATCTCTGAATGGATTCCTAACCTATAGCTATATCTTTTTTAACTTAGAAATTTATCTCAAAGTTCATGAGTTCTTACAATCTCTATCCATTTCTAGTTTGAAGATTATCATAATCTAAGACTATTCTTGAAGAAAGGTTCTTGTTTCTCAAGTTATAAAACCTAGATTCAAGATTGGGTAGAGCAACTTAAAATATTTTAGACTTTCATTCATCCACCAATACTCTCAATATCCTTGCCTTGAGATAAGCATTACACCTCTAGGTGATAATCCTTTTCTGTAAAGACTAAACAATAAAAAAATTAGTTTGTTGCTTCTAAAACTCATTGAACTTCTTATCATTTTTGCTTGCACTACATTGATTCTTATTTCTAAAATCATCTTTTTTCTTTTATCCATTGCATTCATTAATTCTAAATTTCTATTGTTCATGATCCATGATTATCCTTGTCCACATCCATAGCCATCACATTCATAGGCTACACTATTTGTTATTGATGATTATTATAAATGATTTTAGAAAAAATTCTCTAGAACTCTACTATCATTAATTAAAGTAGAAAAAGCTATATTTAGAATAATACTTTAGTTGCATTTGAAAAAACTAAGCAAGAGCAACATATCCAAGTCATTTGAATTTATAGCTATGAACTTGTAATCAAAGAAAATAGATCTATATTTGTTTTTTCTAGCTAATCTCTTAGTATGATATCATTTAAATTTTTTCCTACCTAGGGTTGTGTAAGAAAAAGATATTTCTAGTTGGCACACTAACCAATTCAAAAAAAATAATACCAACATAAAAAGAGATTTTTAATTGACATGATAATGAAACAAAATAAAAGAGCATTTAAATTGTAATTCCTACTCAAAGTGTGCAATTTCTTTTTTACATGACAACCAAAAAGAACAACAATCTTTTGAAATGTTCTTTTCCTACTTAATATTGGCTAATTACGGCATGCTTGAATTATGTGCTAACTAAACCTTGTTGTTATTATGTCAAATATTCTTTATTTGTTGGTTAGTCTGTCAACCTTGTTTCCTTCCAAAGGTTCTCAAGTCAACCTTTTTTCCATTAACATTGCACAAACTACCATGCATTTGAATTTTTTATTAGCCAATCCTTTTTCCAATTAGCACACCAACATTTTTTTGGGTCACTATGTATTTTCAATTAGTGTTCAAAAAATTTGTTTATTAATGAATTAATATTTTTCCTCTAAAAGTGCTCAAGCTAGTTTGAATGCTAATTATATACCTTTTCTTTATTAATTGGTTAGTGTGCTAGCACCAAATATTCTTTATTTGTTAGTTAAAATGCCAACCTATTTTTTCTTTTGAAGGCGCTTAAACCAATTTAATTTTTTTTTTTACGTCCATATTGCAAAAACTACCATGCATTTGAATTTTTTTTTCCTTCCAATTTATACCAATTAACTTTTTATGTTATTTTGCCAACCTTTTTAGATGTGAACCAACTTTATTTAAAGTTAGTGTGTCAACCCTTTTTTTTTATTAGTACACCAACATATTTTCACTTCAACTATGCATTTAAAGTTTGAAATTTTTTCCTACCCACATTGCACAAACTACCATGCATTTGAATTTATTTTCTCTATCAATTTATGCTAATTACTTACCTTTTTTTAACTAGTGTACCAATCTTTTCTAAATCCAAATTTTGACCAACTACAATATCAGGCATCTGATATCGAAGCTGCAATATCAGATCCTGGATATTAGAGCTACAATATTGGATCCCCAATATTGGGACACGAGCTATGATGTCATGTATCCAATATCACAGACATGTGAAAGCCTATAAATACAACACTTAGGCACATGGTACATACAGTTGCATTTCACACTTAGCAAAATTCTATCAATTTGTTTTCTAGATTTTGGCACTTAGCACTTAGGAGTGTATGCCCACAGTGTGATGTTTAGTAATTGAATGGAGTATTTATTTGAGTAGAATGTACTTGGACATGTTTCATGCATGGAAATAAAGATCAAGATTACTTTGCATCATTGCAGCATCACTTAGTTTTTATTGTTTACACTTAGAATAATTTTCATGCTTTAACTTAGCTTAATGTTTACTGCTTTCTCTAGTTACTAATTTACTTTCTATGCACTTTATCAATATTTTTGTTAAGTGGAATGAGTACAACTGATCTCAAGCACTTAAATGTAGCTACTTGGTAACCCAGTAGTACTATCACTTGGTACACCCAGTAGTACTATCACTTGGTACACCCAGTAGTACTATCACTTGGTACATCTAGTAGTGAGGTACTTGGTAACCCCAGTAGTAGTTGCATGAAGTCCAAGGTGTGAATGGAAGATCAGGACCAAATCCTCATCACATATGCCAAATTAGATTTGTTTACTTTCAATTTGATTTAGGAACCATTCCATTTGCTTTATGTTTACTAGGAGCAATATGGCCCATACAACATTAGTATCATACACCTCACCATGAGTTAAACCATACACATCGATTTTTGTAGCTCATGTGGGAAGACAACGATCATGAACTCTAATCAATTACTAGCATAATTACATTACCTTGTCCAANTCATGAACTCTAATCAATTACTAGCATAATTACATTACCTTGTCCACAAAATTTGACTATGCTAAATGTGAATACTCATATCTTGTATGGTTGAGTGTTGGATTACTCCACCAGTCATCATTAGCCTCATTTCTGAGGATAAGTCAATGCATGCTTAGTAATTTATTTCTCAAAGTTTGTTGTATTTGAAACATAAAGTAAAACCTTACAATCATAGGAAAAGCACACTTAAAACATAACATCTAAAGGCTATAATATGGCTTCAAACAAAGATCAACCATCACCTACCAAGGAGACAAGAAGAAGTAATAATAGAATCATTAATTAAGAAGAATGGGGGATGCCAATGCAAACAAGAATTACTTATGATCACATTGATCCTTACCATCTAGACTTCACTTTAATCTTTCATTAGGATAATCAAATAAGGTGGAGGAACATGCAAGGCAACATAGTCCTACCTCCAAAATGTGTAGCACTTAACATGCTCCAAATTGCTTTAAGGGAAATGCAATTGGACCAGATCTAGAAAGGGTATCATGTGACTTAACACATGACAAAACCCTATGAAATCACAAAGGAGTAGATGAGGAGAGATCCTACCATGAAGATCAAACATGCACACAATAAAGGGAAGCAAGTCAACACTTCTATTGTCTTGAAAGAACTTAATGCTAATGCATTTATTTTAGAGAAACTCCACCAGAATCATGAGGATCCTTCAAAGCAGCTATCATCAAACTTGAGGAACCTATTAAAGTCCAACTTCATTTCACTTTAGTAGAAACACCTAAGGGGGAGGCTACTAATTCAAGGTATAAGCAAGACTCAAGGCCAAGGGTTCTTGCCAAATCCTACAAAGAAGCATACAAGAGTCATGAAAGAAGAACAAGCCAGCATTGTTCTCCTGTTACTTCATCTACCTCATCACAATCATCAGAGGACTTTGAAAGAAGACAACACAAGTATCGAGACTATGATAGGGAAGAAAGAAGGACTCATGATCATCATGGTCGATATTCATGCCACTTTCGATATTCAACCCATGTATTATCCTAGTGGAGCTTTGTTGCAGCTATAGGAGCACTATTATCAATAGTGGCAGTAGCCTCAATCATAGGCTATGCCACCATAAAGGTAATAGTATCCATATCGACAACCTGATCCTTATGGATACTGTGTTCAACATCCAATCTCACCAGCAAATGTAACTATTTAGACTCCATAGTATTATCCACTAGAACACCATCAACCAATGCAACTAATGACTAACTCAGACCCATACGTGCATCCACAAGTAACTAATTTTTCAAATCCCCCTACCAATCCTGCGCCACCAATGCCACCACCTACAATGCAATGGGAATTATTGTAACAACCACGGAAAAGGAAAGCTACATGGGTAATGAATATTCAAATACAGAATCTTACCAACAACACTAAGGGCTAAATGAAGAAACATCCTTTCTTTATGACAAGTCCTAAAAAAGTTGGTAGAATTAGAGCTTCATCAGGACCAACTTCTCCTACCATAGATTCTCTTACAACCAACAAGCTTTTGTCATCATACAATCAAAACATACAAACTATCAGACTCACTAAAATCATCACAAATTGGATTAAGGTAGGATGACTCCCTAAGAAGAAAATTGATCCAAGAATTCCTTTGATCTATTTACAAGTAGCTAGAGATCTACCATACAAAGCTCTATTAAACTCAAGTTTTGGGGTAAATCTGATCTCTTATGAAACCTATCAAGCATGAAACCTCCCACCATTAAAGGAGTGTAAAATTATGTTAGAGCTTGTAGATCAATCTGTCACCATTCCTTTGGGGTAGATAGATGATGTAGTGACCACTATCAATGGATGGTCTTATCCAGCAAACTTTCTAGTCATTGATGTAAAAGATGCTAATAAGGAATTTCCAATTATAATGGGGAGAGCATGGCTTAGCACAATTGATGCTAAGCTGAGTATGAGGTCTATCTATTGAGATCTCTAAAGAAGACATGCATGGATCCATACATACACAGAAAATTCCATACAACTGAAAGTAAAGGGTGCAACAATGAACCAACACTTCAAAATGTTAACACAATCACCAAAACAATGAAAAAAAAACAAGTGAAAAAGAAAGACTAGGACCCAAAAAACTAAAAGACACCCTATGGCCACTAACTGAGAATCAAAAATTATCCAACCAATGCATGGAACAATCTATTCCACTTATTAACTCCCATTCCAAGAAGATGACTCCAACTACAGACCCAAAAATGAAATTAATAACTCATCATCATACACCAAAAGGAAAAGAGAACAAGGACTTAGATGACCAAAACTCAACTACCATCCAAATCACATGGGATAATAATAGGAAAGTTAAATCAATAAATATGGTAAATGAACCACTTAGAGTGTATGATCTAGGAGATCTATAGAGCATTTTCAGAACACTCACCCATGAGTTCAATCATGGGGGAGATGCCTTACTTTGATCCCAGAATTAATAAGTGCTTTTCCATTTATTTTACCTTTCTTTTTAATCTTTTCTCATTCTTGATACTTTTCATTTCTTAAATTTTTGGCATTCTTTAATATCTTTCGATTCTTTCACATTTTCTATTCTTTTAACATTTTTCATTCTTTATACTTTTCACAATTTTAACTATCTTTTTCATTTCTTTCATACTTTGTTTTCAAAACCTTTGTAAATAATTTGATTACTAATAAGACACATTACAAATAAAGGCAAGATGTAGTCCAATAAGGTGAATATTTCTCTATGTTATCAAGTCTTAAGAGACTAATTATTTGAATGGTGAGTCCACATCATCCATTCATCCATCCATTTCGTTAATAAGATGTTCTTACCATGGCCATAATGATGTTCTTTTCCATCATACAACTATGAATAAATTTCCGATCATTATGCCTAGATAGAAGAGTGAAGAACCAAATGGGAATGAAAAGGGTGTGACATCAAGGGGATTTGTGAATTCTTTGGATTACTATTGTGAGTTCTATCATGTTTCTAAGGTTGTATTACATCCTTGTAAATCTAACAAAAAATGGAAGTAACATTAAAATAAGTGCTACCTTAAAAGGTTGACACAGATAAAAATAAAATAGCACAGAATAAATTTTTGGGGATCCCACTAGAAAGACATGTTACCCATGCCTAAAGGTAGGTGGCTTCTCAAAAATCTAAAAATAAAATACAGTGTCATGAATAAAACTCCTCCCTTGGACAATATGCCAACTGACAATACTCATAGCAACATTGATAGTCTTACAATTGTAATTCCAAGAGATGAAATGATGCAATGTCACTAAAATATGGTTTGGACTTAGTTTGAATCTTGAACATAAAGGCTAATGATTACTTTAACCACTAATAAAACACAAAAATTCATTATGCTTATGGTAAGACACCTCATGTCCTGATTTTTGCAATCTCTTCTAAGTCCATCCCATCTCGCTATTTAAATAGTCATACCTTATGGTTTTATGTAACATAAAGTCATTTTCCTAATTTTGTAGCAATAACATGTGTGTTTTTCTAAACAAGTATGTGTTACATTCAACTCCTTAAGTGCCTAAGAACACTGCTAGGCATGGTTATACAAGGGCATTAAGGGCTGGAGCCTACTTTGGGGAGGGCCCACTTGTATAACTATTGTTTCTTATACCTGCCAAGCAATTCCACATCATCTTGAACCTTCCAAACATCAATAAACACTTTCCATATCATTTACACTATCCATTCTAAAAATATGAATTCATTAGCCTGCTTAACCATCTAATGAACTTTTGTAGCCTGAGATTCCTTCTCTATGAACTTCCAATGATGAATTTTTGATAAAAATATGCATATTTCCATCATCCAAACCCTCTAAGCAGCCCTTAAACCTTACAAATATCCAAAATAATCAATTTTTCCCATCAATCACTCATGAAAAGTGAGACTTCTTGGGCTTCGATATCATATCACCGATATTGGGTCTGCACCAATATTGGGTCCCCAATATTAGATCCCACAAAACCTATATATATCAATAGACACTTGGAAAAATTTTCACCATTTTTCATTTGAGCCAAGGGAGATTTTTCAAATTTTCTTCTTTGATCTAAGCTCTAACCTCCTAACTTTTCCAACCCATAACTTGATCAATATAGCTCCAATTTTTGTGCTTTCTAAACCTATTTGATCATGGAGTATTCAAATTAGTCATGGGATGCTAGTGAGGAAAATCTAAGTCAATTTATCAAAACATCCTACCATCTGGAAGGTATTTTAAGGGTAAGTATGAAGAGATAGCTGAAATTTTTAAACAATAGTCAATCATATTAATGTCAAAACACTCAAATAATGTTCTTAAGGAACCATAACCATCATCATAAGCCATACATCAGAATAAATGAGACAACTATGAAGGGTTATAAAGAGATTAACACCTATGGGGTTACTTTTTGAAAATGTTCCTAACTCTACAATCATGAACCAAGAACTTAATGAAATTAAGGGTATGAATAAGATATGAAGCCATTAATAATACATGTAAATACTTTAGTAATTCTAATTCCTTAATGATTGTAGATGTCCCCAAGGAGAGGAGGAGCATAAGGAGGACCCTCACAAGGAGCAAGTAAATGACCAAGAGGCTAAGGAAAAGGCCAAACTAGAGGACAAGAACCAGAATATGAGGAGTAGGAAGCCCAATTGTTTAGAATTCATCAAGACACTCTTGTTATAAGAAAATCAGCCTAAGGAGATATAGAAGAACCATAAGTACTAGGAGAATGCCTCACATTGTCATAAGACTACCTCCATGCCATCCAAGAAAGACTTATCCTAACCATAATCATTGTGGAGATGAACTTTGGCCCATTCATGGAATTTGTTCCTGAAGCAGTAAGAATGCAATTCCAAGCATCACCATGATGGCCAACACTATCATAGAATGGTAAATGGTACCTTGGAGAGACTTATCAATTTTGACACAACAAAGAAGAGGGAACTACTATCAACATTGAAGGAATCTCAGTGTCATTCTCAATCAAGGAAATTGAAAAAGCCCTAAATATACTTGATGAGCAGTGAGGTACCCCTCTGCTCAACCATATGAATACGAGCATGTACGCGCAATCCGGTCGAACTCCATAGATGGACTAGTTATGGCACCTAGATAGTTACATGTTGATAGTAGTTCACTGTCTTCCCACCTGGACTAGTAATTTCTTTGTCACGTATGGTTTAGTCAAGTGTGAGGTGTATGATGTGATTTCTAATACTATACTTACTCCTAAAGAAAATGAGAAATAACTTAAGTAAACTAATAGACAATGGAAAATAAAATATAAGCTAGCCTAAGTGTGATGAGAATCTATCCTTAATCATCTATACGCATCTTGGACTTTGTGTACTACGTCTAGAATTACCAAGCACACATTACTTGAGCACTACTAGATACACTACTAGGTTACCAAGTAGTGACACTTAATAGGAATAGTAAATGATGATAAAGAAATATTAATTAAGAAAATAATAAACAGTAATTAACAATTAAAGCAAATAAAAGCTAAGTGAATGCTATAATGAAAGAGTAATCTCAATCTTTATTGCTGATTATGTGCATGTCCAAGTATGTCACACTCGAACAAAGGTTTTGTACAATTACAAGCATCATACTATGGGCATGTGCTTGGGAAAGAACTAAAAACTAATTGAAAACTGACAAAAAGACTCTACCCTAAATACCTACCAACTGACTCCTATCCTATGCACCTGAGTGCTATATTTATAGGCCAACATAGGAATCATGATATCATATATTTAATATCATTATCCAAGCTACAATATCATGTACCTAATATCGACTATTCGATATCAAGGCTTGGCAAACCACGATTCATCATACCCCCACGACTGAATAACAACTCATCCTTGAGTTAAACAATCAAAATGAGAAAGAGTTCATTCGATTACATAGTGGATAGGTATGGGATTATTAACTAACTATGAATTACTTCATATCGTAGTGTGGAATTAAACAAAATAGAATTAGGACACCAACACAGAATACAAAAGAAAAAATTGTTGGAACTTATGTGGTTCCTAGTGGTGGTGGCTCCTCCATGGGCCTCTTCCCATTATCTTGTGCTCCAGGCTTTGGAAATGGATATCTTTGAAGGACCGCCTGAAGATTTTCTTCTTTGGTTCAGGGATCATGTGCCATCCATGCTGATGTTCCAATATTTGATGGATTCGGCACCTTCCATGGACACAGTAGTTGCAGAAACATTTGATTGGCTTTGACATACCAAATTACAAATAACTATCATTCCTTCTTGTAGGCTCTGGCTTTGTCTCTACATTCTTGGTAATCTGTGAGCTATCGAGCAAAATCTACCATGACATCTTTTTTCCCTTGGTAGCTGGCCTTGACCACAACTAACTCAGAATTTGCTATCTCAATAATGATAGTGTCTTTTGTATTCTACAAATTCTATTTCATACTTAACATAGGTGGCTACTACCTACTTCTCTAATTCTATCCTTGGGCATTCTACTATCAACATGGCTAGGTTGACATATTACAGGTTTGCCAACTCCATGTACTCAGTGAGATCCTAGATCTGCAAGTCCCAGCTATTTAGTTCTACTTGGTGAGTAAAGGCATAAGTATCTAGTATAGTCCATCAATCAACATTCTGAGCACTAACAGTGTTGATATGTGTATTGTCCATATGCATTTCTTTTTGAATGATCTGCTTGTACATCCCCACCTGATCTCAGAAATGTTCCTTCAACTTCTCATGTCGCTTAGCCTCATTTTGCCACTCGCTTATTTCAATAGCTTTCTTCTGACGAATCACATGTACCTCCTTCATTGAGAGGGTTCTATTTTCTCTAGCTAAGAAATTCATGTCCTAGTTGACCCTTATTAATTGTTCTTTCATTTGCTAGGAATTCTCCTTGAGAACACTCTTCTATTTTTTTACTGTAGTCAACCAAAGATTCTTAGTGGCAAGGTGTTTATTTTCTTCTTATAAGGCCTTGAGTGCTTTGGCATGTGCATATGTTTGGGCTTGTGCCTTTGAAGCATCCTAATCAGCCTTCTCTTTTTCCCTTGCCACCCTTTTATTCTTTTCTAGCAATTTATTTAGCTACTTCAACCAAAATAACTCTAGTTGGTCGATTGGGATAAATTGGGATAGATCCCACTATGCATCTTACAGGGTGACGAACTTCTCTTGGAGTCTTTTCAACTCATCCTCTGCGTGTTCAGCCCTAACCTCCACCATGAATAGCTTTCCTTTTGTTGAGATGAGGTCTGACTATGTTGTTGTGACATCTTGAGGGATGTCAAACAAGGACTCCTATTTGCAACAACTGATCCAAAACATCCTCATGATCTACAGGATTCATTGAGGGACCGGCTAAGGCTTGAGCATCACGTGCTCCTATGAAATATGTTGGTGGCACAAAAGGAACATTGAATGATTCTTTGATGTGGTCTACAACCACTTCTATTGCTCTAGCTGCATCTTGGTATTGCATGACCACTACTGTGGTGCCTTCACCAATTTCTAATTGCACTTGAAAAGATGCAGTGTTTCCAAAGATCTGTTGTGACCAATGTGATTCCCCTTCTCCTATTTGTATAGAAACCTTACCCCATGCATGAACAATTGAGACCATGGGTTTTATGGCATCATCAATGATCTTGAAGAGATTAGCCTCATCATGACTTCCCTAATTGACTGTTTCTATGATGGCGTGGAGATGGCTCATTGATGGTCGATAATCTTGCAATGATGGTGGTGGTTGGTCTTGTTGGCCTGTGGTTTGCATGCTAGGCCTTACTTCCTATTGTTGACTGGGCCTTGTGTTTGGAAGTTAGCTAGGCCCTGCTATTTGAGGTGTAATGGGCCTAATCATTTGCTCTTTCTCAAGATCTAGTGTCCCACTAGCATCTTTCCTTGGTTCTGGTGGCTTTAATAATTCAACATATGAGGCATTTTGAGCCTTTCTAGGGATGTCATTGGTGTACCCTAGAATTCCAACATGCTAGCATAGCTTCCTAATTAGGTAGGGAAAAGGCAATGCAAACTTCCCTATCTTACGTTCTTCAAACCACCTGAAGATTTCTATGAGATATACATGGGGCAGGTTAGCATCAACCTTGCCCATCAAAATCACACTTCCTCTGGCTGCATAGGTGAAAATTCTATTTAATCCCTTTGTTGGAAAGAGGTGATAGGTGCCAATTTTGAAATAAATTCTCTCTTCAAGTGTGAGCTCCCCATATGTTTTATCCTCCTTGTTGTACATCCTTTTTAACAATATTTTTCATGCATCAACATCACAGCAAGTGCACAGGTGAGCAACCTTGGGCCTTGTATTTGAAAGGTTTAGAATTTTTGAAATGGCCTTAGTAGAAAAATTGACTGAAATCTCATCAATATCAGCGGTGATGCCTTCTTCCATATTATGCCAAAATTGGTACGTCTCCCCCAAATACCATTCACCACTCTCTAAGAGAATAGGTCGTAATAGAGATCCTTTAAGTTGATCTCTGACTAACTCAGGGAAAAATTTGGTAAAGGGTCCAAAATTAAGTTCCATGATCATTGCAGCTAACATGGACCTTTCCCAAATTACCTGAACACATTTTGGATACAACGTGAGGTGTTGTCCCTATTCAGGTGCCCTACCTTCTCCACCTTCTACATGCCTAGATTGTGTAGTAATAGGGGGTTCTTGATGGATGTTGAATGATTGTGCCTCCTGCTCTACATGTTCTATGGGAGGCACTTGACCCCTGCCTCTCCTTGGCCTTTTGGATGCACCCTGAGAGGGTCCTCCTTGTTATCCTCATCTAGGGACCATATGTAATCACACAAGATCAATTGTTAGTAAGGTCGTTTAGCAAAATTTAATTATCTTATACCTTACTCATTACCTTTAATGAATTCAATTCTTACTTAGTGTGATTCAGAGTTAGAAAGTTTCAAGAAAATCCTCCTAAAATTTTTAATTTCAAGCCCAATTTGATCAGGTGACTCCAAAAATAATTTCCATGGTTTAGGTGAAGGAATAAAATTGGTTCAACATAAGTTCTTATCATTTTGTAAGACCACTTACCCCTATGATATCCATTGGGTGACAGTGAATTTTGAAAAAAATATGTGCAACTTGGAGCATACCCTTCCCCCACGACTGAGTTAAACACTCCAGGTTTAAGCAAGTTCGATTAGAAAAAGAATCGAAGCATTAATGAGCAAGATATTGATGTTTAAATGATAGGTGTGCAAGCTTGAAAATTCATGAAAGAAAATTGCAGCAACTCCCCTCAAATGAATAGTGGAAAATGACATTGATGCGCATAAGGGGTCCATATATATAGGTTTTATGGACGTGATATCGCATGTGCTAACACGGACCCAATATCGCGTTAGACCCAATACTGGGTACCTGATATCGTGTCCCTTCCAAAATAGGGTACTTGGAAAAATTGACAGATTTTTGAATTTCCATGGCCAAAAAGGAAGGATTTAAGGTAGATTTGGAAGGTCTAGGGTAATGTCAAATAGACATTAAGGCACAAAAAGTGTAATGAAGTGGAATTATATAATGAAGCTCTTGAAAAGGGTGTGAAAAAAGGACATGTAGTGGTGCACAAGAATGTTTGAGTTGAAATGATGATAAAGAGAAGAATAAATTCAGCAATGTAATACTTGGAGGGTATAAGATGATTTGGTGATGTGCAATGAGTGAAAATTACAAAAGTTGCACAAGTGGGTCCTCTCCAAAGCAGGTTCCTACCTATCATGCCCTTACGTAACCACACCTTAAAATGTTCATAGGCACTAAAAGGCTTAAATGCAATCCACACCAATACAACAAAACACACACATGTTAAATACCACCATGATGAGGTATAAATTCTATGCCACACAAGACACAAGTTAGAAATACTTGAACAGTGGGGTGAGACAAATCGTAGAATGGATTGCAGAGATCAGGATGTGAGGTAACGTACCCTGGGCATAATGAATCTTGAGTGTGGCATGCGATTAAGGTATCATTAGCCTTTCACTCCAAAATCAAGACCAAGTCCAAACCTCAAACCAGTGACATCGCATCGTTTCATCCAATGATAAACAACCATAAGAGCATCATGACAACAAGGCATACGATCACTTGGCATTTTATACAAGGGAGAAGTGATTTGGAATTTCTCTGTGGCACATTCTTCTTGATCTTTTTCATGCTGTTCTTCTTCTTTCTTTTCTTTTGCTTTTCCATCTGTCCACTTTGGCACTTTGTCATTTCCAACGGTCATCTGGAGAAGCCACCAACCTTCAAGCATGTGTGCATGTCTTTCTAGTGGAACCCTCTAGAACAGCATTGAGTTTATTTATTGAGTTCCTTTATGACTCTTACTCCCATTTTTCATTAGATCTACAAGGATTTTAGTAAAACCAAGCTGCATGATAGCACATACAAATGTTACCAAACAGAATCCACAAGTTCCCTTAATGTCACACCCTGGTCATTCCCTCTTAGTCCATCATTCTTCACTCTAGGAATAATGAATATAAAGTTACTTTAAGTTTTATTGATGACAAGAATATCATTGTACCTAGAGTAGAACCTCTTATTAATGGGATGGATGGGTGGATGTTGTGGACTCCCTATCCAAATAATTAATCACTTGTAACTTAATAACATAGAACAACACCTCAACCAACAAGTCACATAAGTATTTTATTCACCGATGAGATTACCCTCAAAAAGGTAAAAATAACAATTTGAAAAGTGAAAAACTAGAAAACAAAAAAACAATTAAAATAAAAAAAAGGAAAAACATTTACTAATTCTACTTATTAGAATGGGGGGTATCCCCCATGACTAAATCGTTAAGCATGGCAAGAATTAATAAATGGAAAATTTGGATTCATGCATGTTGGAAACATTGGGGTCTGGTCATATCCAAACCACTGATTGCCTTTCGATGTGATGGCAAGAATCTACCCAAATTGGGGTTCACACACTTGATGAAAGTAGTCATAGTGTGGCAAATTATAAGATGTGGTCATGTGGGAAGAAGCTAACCCACTATGGCACCCATGACCATAAGATGGTATGCAAGGATTGATATGTCTTCCTACATGATTATATCCATTGGTTTGCATGGTTTTTAGAGCATTAATTGATGGCCTGGATGAGGTAACAGGAGGCATGGAGTTTGGGGAGGAAGATGCATCATAGTGCTAGGCTTGTGTTGAGTTAGAGGGTGTAGTGGTTTCAAAACAGTGGTGTCTCTTTCTACGATCATGCCTAAAGAAAGGATCCTTTCAACATTGTGGAGGACTTCCACTGCTATTGATAGTAGTGGCACAAGTAATGTTTGTGGGTTGGTTCTATGGTGCAAAACCTTCAGGCACAACTGGTCATGATGTAGAAAGAGGTGAAGGATGAGAATATTGAGGGTAAGGAGAAGTGGAAGGAACCTGAGGTGGTGATCCCATGGGAGAGGATACAGGTTAATAGTACTTGGGAGAATGATAACAATCAGGTGAAGTAGAGGATATCAATCCAATTGGGGAAATAGGGTGTTGAGCATAATAAGCATTTGGTATCGGGGTATACGAAGGGTGTGGTTTGTTTGGTGGTGACCTCCCCCACGACTGGGGATTTCGCCACTACGGTTGGACACAATACTTTTGTACAAAATCTGGATGTAACATTCCTCCCCAATGCTCATGTAAATGTGATAATACTGGGCATTGACTTCTCAGGTGATTGTACATACAAACATCACATTGATACTTACGATTTGCAATTGAGCTCCAATCCTTCTTTTCTTCAACCCTTCTTTCCGATTGACGAATGGTGTTCTATCATATTTCTAAGTTTGGTATTCTCTGTTTGTTTTGATTTTCAAAGTGATCATGCATGGTTCTACCTCCAATAATATTTGCATATTCTCCACATTTTTCATGTATCCATTCCATCATCTTATTGATGTTTGCTCAATTTCATCTAGTGATTGTAGTATTGGCAAAGATGATTCCACCTCCTTGAGGTGAGTTGATTTCTCCTCTTCATGATTATGGACCTTTGTTATTTTAAAACTTTGGTCCTATTGAGATCTTTCAACATTCTCCCATTTGGCTATTTCTCCTTCTTCTTTTTCTACTTGCTTAATAAGCTCTTAGAATTAGTGGGTTCGTAGTTCATATAGTTAACTTGGGGCATACATCCCTAGGGTCTTCCTTGTTTCATTACAAAGCCCATCCATGATGTGATACATTAGCCTTTCCTTGGAGAACCCATGGCCTAGGAAATTTTTTAATAGTGAATAATATCATTCTAAGGCCATGTCCAATGGTTCATGTTGCCCTTGTTTCCATTCTTAGATTTGTCTCCTCAAGGCTAACACTCTTGCACAAGTTTAATATCTTTCGTTGAAGAGTTCTACCATTGTCAGCCAATAGTGAATTGATTATGGTTTTAAAGACATATACCATACTCTTGCTTGGCCAACAAGTGTCATAGGAAAGAGCTTAAGTCTTTTCCATCCATTATCAATGTTGTTCCGTGCACAGGCATCATAGAAGG
>MNCI01012443.1:499661-618902 GCA_015680685.1 Gnetum montanum | reverse complement strand
CACTGTATTTATAGGCTTGGGAGCAACTACTATAATAATTAAAGTAACCACTCTAATAATTAGAATAACTACTAAAGTAACAGCTAGAGTAACCACTCTAATAATTAGAGTAACTACTAGAGTAACCACTCTAATAATTAGAGTAACTGCTAGAGTAACCGCTAGAGTAACCACTCTAATAATTAGAATAACTACTAGAGTAACCGCTCTCATCAATCAGCATGGATAGTTCACAATCCCAAAACAGAACAAGAAAAACTTTAGACACTCCTAAATCTATACAAATTCTAAAAGCCTGAAGATAAGGCAAAGCAACCAATGGAAGAGCCACTATCATCTTTGCCAGATTTTGTTTTTTGTTTTGTAAATTTTTCATGATTTATGTCATTTTTATAAACTCCACTACAGCATTAGAGAGTCATGTATATAGTCATTAGTGTCATATGAATATAACTCCCAACTTTGTAAGGAACTCTATCCTTATTTTGTTTTAACTTGAGGACAAGTTTTCAATCAGTCGTGAGGGTATGATAAATCCAAATTTTGGCCAACTATGATATCAAGCATCTGATATCGAAGCTATGATATCAAATCCCCAAAAACGAGGCACAAGCTACAATGTCACATATCCAATATTGTGAACGTGTGTAGGCCTATAAATACAACACTTAGGTGCACGGTCCACATATAGTTTCATTTCACAGTTAGCAAAATTCCATCAATTTGTTTTCTTGCTTTTAGCACTTAGCACTTAGGAGTGTATGCCCACAATGTGATGTTTAGTAATTGAACGAAGTCTTTATTTGAGTGGAATGCACTTGGACACATTTCATGCATGGAAATAAAGATCAAGATTACTTTGCATCATTGTAGCATCACTTAGTTTTTAGTGCTTACACTTAGAATAATTTTCCTGCTTTAACTTAGCTTAATGTTTACTGCTTTCTCTAGTTACTGATTTACTTTCTATGCACTTTATCATTATTGTTGTTAAGTGAAATGAGTATCACTGATCTTGAGCACTTAAATGTAGCTGCTTGGTAACCCAGTAGTACTATCACTTGGTATGCCCAGAAGTGAGGTACTTGGTAATCCCAGTAGTAGTTGCACGAAGTCCAAGGTGTGAATGGAAGATTAGGACCAAATGCTCATCACATAGGCTAGATTATATTTGTTTACTATCACTTAGATTTAGGAACCATTCCATTTACTTTATGTTTACTAGGAGCAATATGGCCCATACAACATCAGTATCATACACCTCACCGTGAGTTAAACCATACACATCGATTTTACTGGCTTACGTGGGAAGACAATGATCATGAACTCTAACCAATTACTAGCATAATTACATTGACTTATCCATGGAATTCAACCAGGCTACGCGTGAACACTCATATCTCATATGGTTGAGGTTGGATTACTCCAGTACTCATCAAAGAGATATAAATGAAATAGAACAAATAAAGCATTGAATCTAAATGTCACATCAATTTTAAAATTCCTCCCTTTACAAAATTTTTTCATAGATTTAAGCCTATGTCCTAGGATTTTTAATTCAAGGTTATCACCAATACCATACCACTTCAAGACTCTTACCATTAAGTTAAAAGCTTATTTAAACCAAAAGTATTATTAAGTTATTGTAAGCAAGGAATACTTTAACCTCATTTAAGACAATGATCACTACTATTAGTGAAATATAATCATATTAATAAGATGTAAATCTCTTACTAAATGTTTATAGTTTGTATTTTTATGAGATAAGCAAGCATTCTATAGTTAAATGTGTTGATAAATTTTGAGAGGCATCACAAAAAATCAATTCAAATAAAATCAATAATGTAAAATGAATGTATGTCATATAAGGTAACAATATAATATTTGGGAATTCCTTTAGTTTTTGGTTGAATGAAGGCACAAGATGAGTTGATGCATAAAGATTCTCAAAGACTTTTTGGATGAAAAGAAAAATTATTATCTCAAGATGGAAGGCTTCAACTCTTGTGTTCAATCCTTCAAGCATTATTAATATGCTTGTTCTTATGCTAAAAGGCTCCTAAATCAACTCTAAACCTCCTTAAATAATTGGAGAAATAATTTTTATAGTCCAACACTAAGCAAAAGATGGCCCATTCCCTCTCATGGGATGTTTTATGTTGGCCTATTAAAGAAGAAGGTTCAGGTTTTTGACATTTGTGGCATTTGACTTATGCTCTTCTTGGGAAACTTATCTAGCAACTTTATGTTAGAGATAAACCTTAGGTCTAAGTGATGCATGCAAAGTATTTGGGTTACAAATTTTTTGGAGGGGTTTTGAAAAATTAAAAAATTGGTTTTTAGTTAATATTAAGGTGGAGAATTGTCATGTTAGTTGGGGAGATTTGGATGCATACAAAATTGCACATTCTTATTCATCATTAGCCCAACTCATAAGGATAAACTTCATGGATCCTAGTAGATAGATATTAGTATTCTAAAACATAAAATCTTCATTTCTAAAGGTCTTTATCATAATCTTCCAATAAAAGTTTTACTACATTACAAGGGCTTAATTGCATATGATCTTTGCATGTAAAGTGAAAGTCATCAGAATCATTAAATCATTGTTTATTTTATCACTGTCCTTTAGCAAGAAGCATTTGGCAAGAGGTTCAAAAGATTAAATCCCTTTTCTTATCAATTTTGTATCTAGTTTAGAATGGGTGTAATAAACATTTCTTTTCTAGTGCATTGAATCCTCATCTTACTTTCTAATGAGTTGTGGTTAAGTGGCCATTAATTTAGAATCGCTTATAAACGTAATGACTAGTTCTTGTGAAAGCTTTCATGAAAATATTATCTCTACTCAATCATGGGAGGTAGATTTTTATTTTTATTTTTATTTATTTATTTATTTTATTTTTATTTTTATTTTTTTATTTTATTTTTATTTTTTTGAGAAAGGAAAACCTAATTCTATAGTGGTTGGGAGACATTTAGAAAGAAAACAAAAAGTGCATAGGTCAAATACATTCAAAGAACTAGATGATCTAGAACATGAAAGAGAAGATCCATTATCCCATGAGGTAAAAAATAAAAACCAAAACACATCCTTGAAAACAAAGGGGGACTCACCAGTTTAGTTCTTTAATCAATCTAGTGTACCAAGTAGAGAGAGCAAGGTAAGAAAGCATAGAAACATGAATGGTTTTACCCGAGAAGATGAAACTATTTTGACCAAACCATATATAGTAAAGTAGTGACAAAAGCAATCCTTTAATTTTCCTTCTTTTCTAGGCCAAATGAATACATGCCCATTGACTAAGTACATTAACAAGGCTGGATAGGTGGACGTTAATGCCTGTAAGATTTTTTAAATAATTCCAAAAATCATTATTTGATGGACAAGTAAACAAAACATGATCAATAGTCTCTTTGTCACTTTTGCATCTCTCACAAATATCATTGTTAATGATACTTTTGTGGTAGAGAACTATTTTATCTAGACATAAAGGCACTTGCTCATGAAAGTGAGGTGTTTAGAAACAATAGCTACACACCACCATGTACTCTTCAACAAAATCTTTTGATAATAAAAAAAAGTATAATATGTTTCTTGTACTTTATAGCTATCACCATTAGACAAGTGCCACTAACCATTGGAATTTTGAATAAATTTGAAAAACCAAATTCAAGCACATTCAAAGCTACGCCATGTTGTTGAAGCATGAGAGACTATATGGGCATTATGAAACAAGAGGCCACCATATAAATATTTGGCCTTCATAATACTAACCCAAGGCTTCTCCACAGTATATAATTAAGAAATAACTTTACCAAGAAGAACCAAGTTCATATTTTTTAGAACTCTAACATCCCAACCACCTTCACTAATGTCCTTGCGAATTGTCCTTGTGAATGGTCTACCAATTAATAAAATGAAAAGTTTTTGCTCCTAACGACGACTAGAGAAAAGATCTTTCAAGTTTTTTCAGTGAAGCAAGAAGCAATTCTAGTGCTTTATAGCATGAAAGAAGGTAAAGGGAGTAGCTTATAATACTAATTTAATTAGTTGAAGTCTACCAGCAATTCTGGTGCTTTATAGCATGAAAGAAGGTAAAGAGGAGTAGTTTATAATACTAATTTAAGTAGTTGAAGTCTACTTGCCTGAGAGAGAAGTTTTTGCTTCCAGCTAGCCAACCTTTTCTTAAACTTGTCATTTAAATCCTGTTATAGAGATAACTTCATCCTACCAAAAAATAATGGGATACCAAGATATTTCAAGGAGAAGTAACCAATTTGACAATGAATTTTTTCAGCAAAAGAATGCAAAGCCCATTCATCAATACCAAAATTATACACCAAAGTTTTAAAGAAATATATGTGAAGATCAGAAGCTTTTACAAAATTATCTATAACTTTAATGCCCATGTTTAAAGAATCATCAGAACCTTCTAAAAAAAGAAAAGTGTGTCATCTACGAATTAAGAATGAGTACAATTGTTACACCCAAAAGCAAGAGTAATGCCTCTTAGCTCACCTCTTCTTTAATGATGACGCAAAAGCGCTCCTAGATCTTCCATAGCCAAAACAAATAAGAAATGAGAATCTGGGTCACCTTGTCTTAGATCATTTATGGCAGAAAAATCTCCAATATGATCACCATTTATAAGAAGTGAAAAGCAGGTGTCTTTATAACACACGGATAGTTTCCTTTGCCAATGATCTAAGAACTGCATCCATATAGTTCCAAGAAGCTTTACTGATATCAAGTTCAAGTGCTATGCCTAGATCTTTTTGATATTTAGCTGAAAGGAGAAGTTTTTGAGTGAGCAAAACTTGATCCAAGATATGTTTACCTCGAATAAATCCAACCTGCTCTGAAGCAACAATTTCATCCAAGACCATGCTAATTCTATTTGCAAGAAATTCAGAGATAATTTTATAGACTATGAAACAAAGGATGATAGGACAAAAATCTTTGATATTCGAAGCACCTTCTTTTTTGGGAAGGAGAGAAATCCAAGTGACATTGAGTTCCTTCAAAATCACATCTGTTCTCCAGAATTCAAAAATAATATCATAGACACCCTTGCTCTCAATGTGGCACTGATTTTTAAAGAAATCAATAGGGAATCCATCAACCCCAACAGCTTTATTATTCAGCATACTAAAAACAACCTTTTGAATTTCAGCAGCAGTGGGAGGAGAATTTAAAATATGTAAGCTAGTAGCTGAGAGAGTATGATCCAAACAGTCGATAATAATTTTTATATTAGACCATTTATTAGTGCTGCCACTACCAAGAAGGTTGTTATAAAAGTCTAGGGAGATGAAAGCAATCTGATCAAGTTCTGAGCATAGATTACCTACAAGGCTTTCAAGCTGTAAAATTCTTGAACATGCATGACTCATAGAAGCATTAGCATGAAAGAAATGGGTATTATCATCTCCTTCTCTAGTGCGTTAATATTTAGACCCCTGTTTCCAATAAATATCCTTCCTTTTCTACAAGAAGAAGATCTATCTCGAACCTCTAAACTTTCCAAAGACCAACCACCATTTGCCATCTGTCGTTGCATCATATCAATCTTATTCAACAAATCAGTTTTACGTTCATTCCTATTTAAAGGATATTCTTTCCTCCATTGAATAAATGCCTGCAGAACTTTTTTAAGCTTTTGTAAAACTTTGAATTAAATAGTGCCTTGGACTAATTCTAACCAACATGAAGCCACTAAATCCTCAATTGCAGCATTTGGGAAGCAAACATATTTTCCAACAAAAAAATTGTTCAAAATTTGAAATACCTATATTCAAACGAAGAGGCCAATGATCGGATGAAGTGCCTGGTAGCCTTCTGTATGAAACAATGGGAAATATCAGGAGGCAGGAAGTAGAGCATAGGAAACGATCTAGTTTACAGCGAACTCGCTCCTCCCCTTTTCTGAGATTGGACCAGTGTAAGGACAAGCAGCAATTTGGATCTCACTCAGACTAACATCTCAAATGGCTTGTTGGAAATGAAAATGAGAGGCTAGAATCCAGCTACCACCAATCTTATATTTAGAAAAAAGCATCGAGTTAAAATCAGCAAGAAAAAGATTCAGATCAGAGATGCCTGTAAAGTAAGAAGGAAAATAGCACGATCACCAACATTTGCAAGGCCAGAAACATTCACCAGAATCCAATTAGAAGGCCCGTTAACCAAAACAACAATAAAAGTCTTGGATTTATTAACGAGAGAGACCTCAAATTCTTTTTTCTAAATAATCCAAAGACTGCCAGATAATCCTTCAACTTCAGAAAAACAAAACCCACAAGAAGGAATATTAACCAAGAGTAGCAATACTCTGGTAATCATTTGCCTTAGCTAATTGAAGACAAAGAAAGTCGATTTGTTTTTTTAGACCACCAAAACTTGATGGTCTCTTGATAAGAAGGGTTTAAAGCCCCTCTAACATTCCAAGTTAGAATCTTCATTTGTTTTTTGGAATGAAGATTTGGTTTAGTTGTCAGAAGGTTATATGTATTGGTTTCAACAAAGAAAAACAATGTTTATAGCAAAGTGGCAACTTTATTGGTTTTATTTAAATCTTTTAATTTCTAGGAGTTTTTCTATTGTTTTCTTCTTCTTCTTTCTTGATCCAAATACTCATGAAAGCATGTTGTGTATGAAATTGTAATGATTATTGTATGAAATTGTAATGATTATTTTTGTTTGCTTGTGTACAATGTTCGTAAATTTGACACATGTTTATATCTTTTTAGGTATTTTTCATAGGAAATTAAAGACAGTATCAAGTTTTAGAAAACGGTTGAAATTACAGTCATACGTTATTTATGGTAGTTATCACTTATAATAATGGCAAGAAACCAAATGAACCAACTTAATAAAATCAAAAGTTTCAATTTCAAGGTTGGGTGGTCATATGTTATTTTTAGTAGTTATCACTCATAATCATGGCAAGAAACCAAATGAACCAACTTAATAAAATCAAAAGTTTCAATTTCAAGATTAGGTGGATTATGTTGCTGAACTAATGTGTAAAGGAGACCCTATTTATCTAAAGCCTTCTTGGCTTGGAAAATGTAAAGAAAAACACTACATAATGTCTAGGTGGTCCAAATTGAGCCAAATTTCCTAATTCAATGTATTCATGAAATTATTAGATATATTATTATCCAAAAAGAGTTCATCATTTTAGTAGTTAAATCAATACACCTTATCAAGGTTATTGTTTGCACCCTCTCTTCCTCTCACTTGTACCATCTTCCTCTTGTTGTTACAACTACTCTTTCTTACATTATTTTAATATTGGATATATTTGAACACTTGTACCATCTTCCTCTTGTTGTTACAACTACTCTTTCTTCCATTATTTTAATATTGGATATATTTGAAAAAAAGTGTTAGATGGTTATTAATTTGTCAAATTTACACCTTGCTTGTTTCGATATTCCCATCCACTATAGATCCAAGTTTACCTTACTTCCATAATATATATATAGGGTAGAGATCATAAATTAAATATCCAATGGCTGATGCATACTAGTAATGAGCTTGCTATTTCTATAATTGGGGTACAATTAACATATACAAAAATTCAAATGGGTATGCCCTTTGACAATTATTTTGGAGTTTGGTGTAATGCTAAGTTGCATGTTTCTTTAAGCTTGAGTTTAGAATCTTGAAAGGGGTTAGATTTTTGCTCGGCCATTAACCTTCCATAACCCTACCTCAGCAAAATAAAAACTTGACCTTTGAAGAGAAGCTCCTTTTATCAAACCCTAACAATTCTAAAATATTCATGTATCACATCTCCTGATATTTGGGGTGAGGATATAATATTATATGATCAACAGTATACGCTAAGCTAGTAGGCGTACCAACATACAACAAAATGGACTGTATTTTGCTAATGATAATGCCCCCTGCAGAAATTTTAATAAGCTGATGTGAAGATCCATCAAAACCCAGCAGGAGAACTATGACCGCGAAATGGGACGAAACCACATGAAACGCATTGCAAAAGGTTTAGGTGAAACAGAAATCACACCAAAGCATAAATTTACTTGGTCGCCGGAAGTGAAGTAAAATTCTAAGTTGATGTCAAGAAGGAACAACAGTGATCACTCTGAACATGACCAGAATGTTTCAAATAAGCAATGAACCATATACCCAAAAGAATTCATAATTGGCACAAGTATATAAAACCAGAACAACACAATCAAAACACAAAGAATCGAGGATCCTTCAGTACATTAGATAAATACACTGGTTAAAGTCACAGTACATAAAGAGACATACATCATATGAAACACATGTTCAATTATCTTCCACTTCTGGATCTTTGAGCCATGGATTTGGAGCTACGTAAGTGTAACCTTTAAAGAATTCACCAGCTTTTGGAGTAGGGGCTGGGGAGTCCTGTGCTGGCATTGCCGTCCACATTTCATCAAAATTAGCAATACAGTCCTTTCCTGTAACATTAGGTCTGAAATTTGGCTGAATTTCACGAGCTTCTAATTTCTTCCAGTTTATTCCTTTAAACCATCTATGTTTCTTGATTTGATCGCTGCCATCTACCTCACTGCCAAGTCGCTTGCTGGGATCCTTCTGGAGTAACTGCAGAACAGTAAAAGCATATAGTTACGAAATTATATAAATGGTTGAAAGAAACAGCTTGTTGTCAATAAACAATTTCCGAAATGACAATCTTGCAAACAGGTTGCCGACAAATCAAGGCTTACCCCTTTAAGAAGAGAATGGACTTCGGATGTGAGGTATGAGGGTAACTTAATTTTATCCTTGATAATTTTGTCCTGTAGCTTTTGCCTGTTACTGTGTGTAAAGGGAGGCTGCAAAACAAATTGAAATCAGTATAACCTATAAATGCCAAGGCAAAACAGGCAAGAGCCAAGAAGTTAAACAATTTGCACACCTGACCCGTCAGCATCTCATACAGAAGAATTCCAACACTCCACCAATCAGCGGCTTGATTGTGCCCTTTTGAAAGTATAATCTCAGGGGCCATGTACTCGGTTGTGCCACACATTGAGTTGGTTCTCTTCGATTCCTCGACTTCTTTAGCAAGTCCAAAATCAGTAAGCATAACCTGTTACATGTAATTTTCCAAAGCAACAAAACAAAAATAGCCAGATTATCAAAACAATAAGGCAACCATATTTAATAGAATCCTTTAACTGAAACATGTGATTTAGATTTAAGAGTGACCAAGATCGATTCATAATCTACTATGTCAAGCTTACATGTCCTTCGGCGTCAAGAAGTATATTCTCTGGTTTCAGATCTCGGTGAATTATGCCCATTTTATGAAGATGCGATACTGCAGAAACGATTTCTGCTGTGTAAATACGTGCTAGCTCTTCACTGCAAGTACAAGTTTAAAAAATTAGCTTGTTTAGATTTTAATTATTTCCAATCAAAACTGCAGCCACTCAACCTTGCTTGCAGCCCAAGAGTTACCTGAAAGTTCCCTGTCTGTAGAGCTGGAAAAAGAGATGTCCGCCGTTTATAAAATCCAATATCAAATACAATTTCGAAGTAGTCTGTAACAAAGAGAAGTTTTAGGTTACAATAAAATCTGGAAACAATGCTGTGCAAGAATGAAACCTGACTCAGAATTACCAATCGAAAGCAAAAAATATGGAATAAACACAACAACATTAACAGTTCCTTTTCAATCTTCAACGAACAATCAGGCAACAAAGAAAAAACACATCCAAATTCTGCCAACCAAGAAATAGAAAATTGTGAAGTTTTTTAATCTATCAAAAAGGAGGCCTATCAAAGATAAAACACAACGCAATTAAAATAATAACGGCCATATCGAATATTTTCATCCGTTTCCTTTCAGCATTCTTAGGTGAATTGCTTTTCAGGATAACAAAGTTCTTGTGTTTACTTCAGCAAAGAAAACATCAAGCAACTGGTACATAAAAGCCCCAATCCGTTGGAAAAAAAAAATCAAAAATCTAACAGAACCTTGAAACTGAAATCGAGAACAGCAGGGAAAAAACTGTATTTAACCTGAAAAGAGTATATGAGCTGCACGATGAAGGGATGCACAATCTTGGTAAGAATCTCCTTCTCGGCCTTCATGTAATCAACATGATTGCGAGTGATGATCTTGTTCTTGCCCATGACTTTCATAGCGAAAATCTCAGTCGTTCCCTTTTTCCTGACCTGGAACACCTTCCCGAAGGCCCCCTGGCCAACCACCTTGAGAAGCTCGAAGTCGTGGGGTCCCAATTTCACACCTGTTGCGCCCTTACGCACCTCACCTTCAGAAGAATCGCCATCACCATCACCATCACCATCGCCATCGGAGGCCTCAGAAATCGAGAGCTCCTCAATCACTTCTATGGCCCCCTCCGCCGCTGCTTTCGCAGCACCGCAATTTTGCTTCTCGTCTTCGCCGAAACGACTCGTTTGCCGATCCAAAGCCACGCGCGGCGACGGCCCGACCAGCGAGTGCGATCGATGCAGAATAACCTCCGGATCGCCGCTGATCGTAGGAGGAGCCTGCTGCTCCACGGGGCCAAAAACCTCCGAGAAATCGAACTCCTCATTCAAACTTCCCAATTTTTCGCTTCCATCTTCCCCTTTCGGAAGTTCCTTCTCATCCTCATCATTCGACGAAATTGTCGGGGCATCGACAGACAGTTTCAGATGCTGGAACAAAAACGACCGCGATTTGCCCCCGCCGCCGCAGACGCCCTGGGAAACCATGGCGGCTACACGACGCTTGCCCTTCCTCGCAACTCACCCGCAAAGCCTGTGCCTCCTCCTCCTAATCCTCCTCCTCCTCGGCAGCCGTAGCAGCAGCAGCAGCAACAGAAAAGACCAAATTCGCCCGAGTTTCCTGAGTTACAGGAAACCAGGACCGCGCCAGAAGCAGATGCAAGCAAATTCATCAGGAAAGAATCCCGATATCGGCAGGAAAACTGCAGCCAAGGCCACAGATCTAGGGTTTGAACAGGCAAGATTCAACCACTTCAAACAAATCTTGCCTTGGGATTAAAGGCAACAAGAAACGACGGGAGATTTAGATATATTTATAGGTAGCACAAAAGATGGAAGCAAACACAGCAAAGGCAACAATGGCGGATCACGAACCTAACCTAGCCTAGCCTGCGCGTGAATCTGATTCCAGGACGGGACAGGAAGAGGCAAAGGGAGAGGAAGCGGCAGCGACCCGTCCCTCCACAAAATAATTGAGATTGGAATGGATGCCGTGCAAGCAAAAGCCAAGCTAACGTTCCTCCTCTTTATCTCTGTCTTTCTCCTGTGCTTTTTCTATTATGTTCCTTGATATGGAGGTTTTAATTTTGAGCGGTGGATTCGGTCAGAGCAAGATTCTGTTTGAATTCCGAACTACTGTTAGTTTTCGTTAATGTTGGGCCAGCGCCTGCCCACGTTTTATTTTCCACGTTCTGTGATTTTAGATATTTATATCGTCCTGAAGCTGATTAGCCGTCCCTGTTGGGTCAATGGGATCTAGCTTTTTTAAAAACAGAGAATTCGGTGCTATCTGGATAGGCTCGTCCTACGTGGCCTGCAGGATCCATATGTTTAATTGTTTTTTGGAGTTCCAAGGCTGTCTGTCCTTCCCAATGCTCTCCTATTATTTCACCGCACCATGCAAGGAACCAATCTTTTTATGCATCCTCATGGGTAAGAAGGATTTAAGCTAATCTAAGTGTTGCAATGAATGCTAGAAATCTCATCTTTATTTTTGTTCACATCAAAGTGTTCAGGTAAATGATGCTCTAATAAAAATCTGTACAATCTCTTTGATTTACACTACAAGCACTCAAATGGAAAATATTCTAATTCTAGAAACAACAAATTAGAAGAGCTTCGGACACTACAGACTTAATGTGCCATAAATGTAGTTGGTATTCATATTTATATAGACTTAACTACATCAACGCATTTGCATTGACACATGTCACCATGCATAAATGTGTTTGCGTTGATGAGGCTACATTGATAGGGCTACATCAACGCATGCTTGTCAATGCAACTAGTCAAACTATGCTTCATTGTACCCTAAAAATTGGCTAAAAATTCATCATCGAGTGAACAAAAGTAGGATCATGCTTCTTACAAAATTAGGAAAGTATGGAATTTATTAACTGAAAGGCAATAGATAGACAAACTAACTATTCAACTTTAAGTGCTAGATTGTACAAGATCACAAAATTGGTATTCATGACAACCAAATTAGACACTCTTACAAAAATTTCAATAGGTTGCCTTCGATTGCCAAAGATAAGGAAAACTTTCAAACAATGCTAGCTAGTGGAGGCTCGTGAGATGCTAAAGATCCTTTGCAAGGTTTCAGCACTCATGGTGGTGAAGGCAGTTAAGGCTATCCTACTACTAATGTTGTTGCTAGTAGAAGTTTGAAAGCATCTAGTAATGCTTTCATCTTGTCTTCTTTGCTATGTGGGTCATACATAGTCCATGTGGCCTTGCCAATGTGGGCTAGTATGGGGATATCCCATAAGCACAACATTGTGGGGAAAACCATCTTAGTGTTGACAAACCATGCTATGAATTGTTTACATTTGATATCAAATACCTTAACTAGATATTGCAACTCATGATAGTCATTCATCTTCCTAGCTAGGTTCTTAGCAGTAGATTGTTGCTCAATAAATATGTTTCTAACAACTTCAAGCTCCATTATCTCTAACTATTGTTTCATCTCCTTATGGTTCTTGAATTTTGCCTTAGATAAGAGGTAAGAACTAGCCACTTGCTTCTCTAGCTTGGTCCTTAGCCTCCCTATAGTTAGCATAGCCAAGTTTGTGTAATAGAGGTTCATAAGCTTTATATACTTCATCATCTCCTTGAACTCCAACTCCTTTAGGTGGATTTCTACCTTATTGTATGCATTTAATGCATCAAAGATTGATTGTCACACATCATCTCTTTGCTAGAGTTAATGGAGGACCTCATTCATCTTCATCTTGGTTAACTTTATCTCTTTTTTATTCATCTCTTTGAGAATCCCAACCTTATTCTTGTAATGGTTCATGAATTTTTCAGAGTTCAGGGCCTTGTTATTCTAGGCAGCTACCTTGATGGCCATCTTTTAACAAAGCACACAAACTTCCTCCATCAAGAGATTCTATTTTCTGTTGCTAGCCTTCTCAGATCGATGTTCACTTTGGCTAGTTGCTCCTACTATTATTGAAATAGTTATACCATTTAATCTTTCTGCTGTTCAACATTATGCAAGTAATGAATGTCCTTGATGATGACCAAGTTCTTCTTATAGACTTGAGCCAGATCCTTATTAGTGTTGAATGCCAAGGCTTTCGATAAGAAGGCATTAAAGACCATGGCCTCCTTTAGATTCTTAACCTTTCTAATTCTTTGTTGAAGCTATTGGAAATCTTTATCTTGTGTGAGGTCCAAGTTGAGAATGATGGGATCGGAGAGACAGGCTCACAACTTTGCAACTTTAGCATCTAATCGTTGGTTTTTAGTGGTGGATACTTGTAGTTGGGCATTAGCAATGATGAGTTTATATTTTTTCTAGAGTAACTTTGACGAGGTTGCTATAATTTCAACTAGAAGATTGAAGATCTTTGAAAGTAGCTGCTAGGTTCTCACTAGTCTTTCCAACATTTCTTTATGTTGGGCTACACTCAACTGACCACTTTCTACTTCTGCAGACATTTGAATGTTAGCCATCGTCGCAATATATAGAATAGATGCTGCATGAGTGTTAAGGACTTCTACCATCCTATCGGCCACCACTTTCACTACTATCTCTTGTCCTTGATGCTACATCACCAAGATAGTTGCCCCTTTGCCTTCCTCCAAGTGCACCTAGAAAGTCATAGCATTTCCAGAGATTTCAAGGAATTCTTATCTAGGGATGGACATTATAACTTCTTAGGCACTAGGATTTGTTCATGCGGGTGCTTGAGTTCATTGTATTAAGAATAGCTAAATGGTTTCCTCCAACCAACTAATGATCCTTGTGACCTCATTGAGATGGCTTAATGTTGGATGGTAAACCGATAGCTCCCCAACACCTACCAAACCTTCTTGTTGTTGTAACTACTGCTCATAGAGTTTTTGGAGCCTTCTGTAGCTACATGTACTTTTAGTGTGGTCTCTCCTAAAGGTGGTAATGGTGGTCACTTCTCTACCTACAGCTTCGCAACTGCCTTATCTTTCATCATCTCCTACCAAGATGTTGCAGGAGCATGGTGAAGTGTGTCATTAGCATAGCATGCTATGCCTTCCCTTTTGAAGAGTTTTTGAATGAATCATGGCAAGGGAAGTTTCTTCGTTCCTCTCTAATTTTCTCTATCTCTAGATAGATGACTTGTGGAAGGTTAACTAGGAATTTATTGCTTAAAGTAGCACATGCGTGGGTAGAGAAGGCTATAACCTTACTTGGCCTCATCATGGGATTTAGGTAATAGGTTGCAATTTTTGAAATATGCATGCTCAACCTTAGTGAGTGTACCATACTCCTTATGTCCCATCCCATAACAATGCTAAACTGATTCTTTCTTGGCCTTCAAGTCCACTTGAGTTGATATTTTTGCCAACGTTGCCCTAGCATCAAGCAAGTTGAGGGCCTCTATGATGACCTGAACTAAGTAGGAGATGGTGATGTCTTTGACTTTAATGGATGCATCTCCCACCTAGTTGATCCAGAATACGTAGGTCTCCTTCATGTACCATTCTCCACTGAAGGAGAGAATTGGCCACATGGGAGACCCTTGCAATTGTGTGTGAACTTCCTCGAGAACCAATTCTAAGAAGTATTTAAAATTTAGTTCTTGGAAAACTAAACTCTGAACCTCCCTTGTTTAGATTTTTTCTAGGCAAGCCTTTGTTAATGTAACTCCTAGATTGGGCCTTGGCCTTGGTGTCTCATCTTGTCTAGATTGGCTAGTTTTAGCACTTGGAATCTGCCAAATAGATTCCACTTTGAGATTCTTCTAAAGAGGTCCCATTGCATGGGTTTCTTTGGCCTCTTGTTATTAGGGCTATTATTACTTTCTCTAGCTCCTTCCACCTTGTTGCCACTTATCCCTTAGTTGGAAAGGACCTCCTACTAGTGCTCTCCTCTTTAGTGCCATTTGTGAACACAAATGTAACCATGGATTAGCATTTTAATGTATAATCCATAGTTCCTTTTTGATACTTTTCTTATTGGGTTAGGTTATACATAGGTTCATTTGTGATTTTGGTGGTTTATGAGTAGTGAGTAGTCCCTCCGCCCAACCATATGAATTACTAGCGTTCACTAGGTGATTTAGTCAAATTCTACAAACTTGAGCTCTCTAAGTACATTGGGTCTAGGTAGTAAATCTAATGAACATGCTTATTGTCTTCTCAATTTCACTTATGAAGTGCAAAGGTATGGTTAAGTGTAACTAAGGCACATGATTTTTATCATTTTTTATTTTTCATTAATTTGCCTAAGTATACAAGATAAAGTAATTAAATGTTTAACTAATGTAATAACTAACTAATCCTAACATAAGCATTCATTTCCACTTTTCGTACACATCTTGAACACATTAAAATGCTATTAGGTTACAAAGCATTAGGCACTACTGGGATTACTAAGTGTTAATGTATGCTTGAAGTGGTCGTACTTATGTGTGTTAATTAATTGTATGAATTAATTACTAAAAATCATTAAAGTAAATTGCATGAATAATTAATGCATGACGTAAACATTAAGGTAAGTCCAAGTGTTGCAAGGTTCATTAAGAAAGCTCATCTTTATTACCATTCACACTAAAGTGCTCAGGTACATTAGTACTCGAATAAAGATCTATACACTTCTCACTTCTTCTATAGGCACTTAAAAAATATTTTGACTCTAGGAAGATAAAAATGCAAGAGTTTGGCTGGCAATCAAATGTCATAAATGCAATTGGCGTGCACACTTATATAGGAAAAACACAACATTGCATCGATGTATGCCCGTAGAGTCAGAAAACCACTTCATGAAACATGTTTTCCAGTCACCATGACATTGGGGTTTGGATGCGACATCAGGTATCTAATGTTAGAGTATATACACTGGCCTATAAATATAGTGCTTGGGTTCCAATTTTGAGTCAATTTTTCATGTTATTTTTCAACTAGAGTAATGAAGCTCTTGTAGTTTTTTTCCTCAAAGTTAGAATATTTTCTGAGTGCTTGTAGAAGGAGTTTAAGTGTGTATGGTCCTTTTTTTGAGCACTGATGTACCTGAGCACAACAATGTGATGGGAATAAAATGAACTCTTTTGACAATTCTTGCAACACTAAGAATAGATTAATATTTCCTTTATTACACTTTACTTTCATGCAGTTTACTTTAATGCATTTGAATTAAGCAATTACTTTCCAACAGTTAATGAACACAAGCATGACCATTTCGAACATACATATAGTACTTGGTAACCTAGCAATGCTTAACATTTGGTAGCCCAGCAATGCTATATGTGTTCAGGATGTGTCTAGGAAAGTAAGACGATTACTTGTGCTAGGCTAGTTTAGATCTTATTTTCCATTGTTCATTAGCTTAGTTAATTTATTTCTTTATTGTCATTAGGAGTCACATAGAATTAGACAACATCATATGCCTCACTTTGGACTAAATTATATGTGACAAAGCTACCACTAGTCCAACTGGGAATACATGAACTACGATCAAGGCATAGCAATCTAGATGCCACAACTAGTTCCATCCACAAAATTCGACTGGATCATGCATGAATGCTTGTGATTCGTATGGTTGAATGTAGAGGTACCTCGTCACTCATCATTGGTATTGTTTTTGGGGGTGATACTAGTTATCTAGATTAGTTATATTACACACGATCACTGTAAAGGTCTTAATGATTATCTTTTAGAAAATATTAAATCACACACACTATAAACCAACAACAATGTCTCTCTCACAAGAAAGTGACCATGCATTGTATAGTGAACACATTCATTAGAGAAATAATGAGATATACAATGAAGAAAATTGGAGTGACCAAGCTTATGCATGGATTTCTTATGATCATGATCACCCTGATGACACTTAAAGACTATCTTCACCTAAGGTAGACAATCTTGGAGGAGATGATGTAGGTCTTGAACTAGGGGAGGCCTCAAGGCCTAAGACCTCCTCAAACTGAAAAAATAATAAATCAAAGGACCCCAAAGAATACCATAGAATCCATGGTAATTATTCCAATTCCTCATCTTCCTCTATCCCTTCAACATCTACTTCTGATGAAGATGAACATAGGAATAGAGATAGAGCTCCACTAAAGAGTCAAACTAAAAACTAGAATCAAACCCACGGGATAGGTCAAAGACATCATTATGAACATAGGCAGTATCATCATGATCAAATGAATAAAGATAGAAATTTTCCTCATAACTTGTTTGATGATGATGAACCCTTGCTAGCCACGAAGAGCCTAATGTAGATCATAGAGGTAGTACAGATATCTTGCAGGCATCACAAAAAGAGTCATCTACCTAAGCTTTACATGATTAATGTTCCTAAATTTGTAGGAGGCTATGATTCAAATCTACAATAGCATTTACAAGCCTTCCATGATGCCTGTGCTTTCTACAACATTGAAAATGGGTAGCAAAATCTTAAACTCTTTCATAGGACACTAATTGATAGAGCCAAAGTATGGTATAGATCGTTGAGACCAAATTCAATTTGATGATGGTTCACAATGCTGGAGCTATTCAACGAGAAATACCAAACCTATGCAAGAGTGTCCAATTTGAGGAGACAAATCCAAGAGTGGAAGCAAGAACAACATGAACCCTTGGACATGGCCTTAGATAGATATTATGCCTTACTGAATAGATGCCTAGGTCATGGTTTCTCTAAGGAAAGGATACTTTTCCACATCATATATGGGCTTTGCAATGAAACAAGGGAGATCCTTGGGATATATGCCCCAGGGAAATTATACGAACTCCAAGCCCATCAAATCAAAGAACTAATAAAGCATGTGGCAAAAGAATGAGAGATATGCAAATGGGAGAATGTTAAAAAATATCAATGGGACCCAACTTTTCAATAGAAGGAGGTCCAAATCTATGGTAAGAAGAATGAAACCACTCTCAATACGACGATCCCATAGCAAACCTTGTCGACACAAGAGTCTATGGATGAACTAGAAGCAAAGTTTAATAGGATGTCCAAATGGATATATGAAAATGTTACAACTCTCATTAAGATATTCAAGGAGAGGCTCATGCAAAAAAAGCCAGGCGATCACACTAAACAAAGGATATAGAATCAATAAACAGCTAGGAACACTTTTCAATAAATGAGAAAAGTGGCTGACGAAAGTGAGGCTATAGACTCAACTACAGATGAAGACAATGGATGTAACATTTGCATATAGGACCATTCGTAGGGCTATTACCCTATCTTGTTGCATCTACAAGAGTATTGGGAAGGTGCCTTAAATTCAAAGTTTGTGCAAAAGTGCATGCCCAGGGGATTTCCTCTCTCACAAGGTAATTATAGACAATCCCACAACCAACCATACCATCCTAGGGGGACTTATTACTAGCCTCAACATAGTCATTAACTGTAGTGGCAACAACCATAGTCATGGGGACGGCAGCCACCAAATTAGCCTTATTTGCTGAAACCACATGAATATTATGTTCAACACCCTGTTTCTTCAACTAGTTCTACATCCTCTACTTCAAATCACCACTACTACTCTCCCAAGTACCATCAACCCATGACATCCCTTGAAGGATCACCGCCTCATGCCTCTTACCATTCACCCTACCCTTGATATTCTCATACTCCACCTCATTATAGGTCATCGCTAATGACATAAGAAGGTTTAGCATCACAATACCAACAAATGAATGTCACTTGTGCTGCAAATGTGTAGAGACATGATAATACCAATGGGTCTCAATCGCAACATAGAAATTGTCCCTTTTAGGGAAAAGGTCATAAATTGAATCAAACCACACATGGACCCGCCACATCATCCAAGCCAGCATAATGCCAATTTGGTGCACCATCTTCCTTATCACCAGCACTATCCTTTGATCATACACATGGGCCACCATCCCTCAATACTCCAATCCCAAATCCAACTAATGAATCTAAGAGTGTGGGAAGACAAACAAATCCATGCATACGATATCATGATCAAGGGTGAAATCATGGGCTAGACATCCATAACATTAACACATCTCATAACCTGATCCATCATACATTTAACAATCAAGTGTGTGAGCAATGATTTTTCTACCCAGCCACCACACTGCCAATAGACACCCAGTTGCTGGGGCATGGACAATTACCAAGGTTTCATACATGCATGAATCCTATTTATTCACTTATTAATCCTTGTCATGGCCAAATGTTTAGTCATAGGGGTCACCCCCATTCTAATCTTGAGGATTCTTAAGTGCTTTTCATCTTTTTGTTTTACACATTCTTTGTTTTGCATCTTCTTATTTTCCTATTATTAATTTTTTCTTGTTTTTTTTTACACCATCATTAGTACATTTGCTATTTCTTGAAAATTTTACACTTTCTTTTATATTTTATTTTATTTTGGTGTGATTTTCTAACCTTTTGTTAATAAGTTCCAGGTATAGTGATAATGCATTGTTTGATGGTGGTATGTACTATTTTGTTATTTGATTGTTGGTGTCTAATTTTTAGCTTTGAATTTCATTACAGATGATTAGGACATGATTTCTTTTTCATGCAACAGGCAGTGAGTCCACAACATCCACCCATCCACAAACTCTATGGTTTTTCTTATTTTGGAAATGTGTAGTTCCTTTTTTATTAATGAAACTTTAACATACTTATGACTTTGGTAGTTTTTGGAATTCGAAAGGATTCAAAGGTTTGAACAAGATGTGACTTCAAGGTGATTTTGTATTTTTTGTGCTTTTCTTTTTACTTGGGTGCATGTGTATTTTCATAGATTTCTTACCATTCCATGTTCATGAATAAAAGGAAGTTGAATAAGTCTTTACATGGTGTGGTTCTCATAAAAAAAACAATGGGAATTTAAAACACACCCCTTAGACAAAATAAATGCATGTGTCTTTGCATGGTGTGATTGCCATTACAAAAAGAAAAGAAAAAAATGATGGGAATTCAAAACACACCCCTAGACAAAATAAATAGACTGCAAGGACTTGTTATGGGACTAGAAAGACGTGTTATCCATGCTTGAAGGTTCCCTTTAATTAAGGCCCTTCCTCACTTCCTACTTCTTTTTTCTTCTCTAATAAGGAGTGGTGGTTGTTCTGTGGGAGCACTCTTGTGTCTCAAGGAGATGAACTTGTCTTAGAATGGCAATGCAAAATCATTGAAAATGGTTGGTTTTGGTATGGACTAATGATGGATCCTATCAAGTCATTTAACCATAAAATCCACAAGGGACTTCATGTAACCTTAATTAGGAATTCCATTATACTCTTTCTCATCCATCTATGCTTTCCATGTCTCACCTCACTACCAGTTTCATGTTCTTGTTTGATGTCCTAGTTTGATGTGTCATGTCCTAGTTTCTTCCAGGTTTTTGTACTTAATCATCTATGATCATTAATCATCCACAGAGCCCACAGACTCTTTGGTTTGAAGTTATGTAAGGGAATAAAATGCTTGTGCCTACTTTGGGGAGGACCCACTTGCAGATCTTTTGGTAGGGTTAGTTAAGTTCTTTACCCTTAGACCCTTTTACAATCAAATTCTTTTTGTTTACCCCATCAATGACATCCAATTGTGCACATCTTCACAACATTTTTCAGTGAACTTTCCTTTTTATTATTGTGAATTCTTACAGCATCTTCAAATGCTTTCTTGTGTCAAACTTTTTTAATTTAAAAGACTAATTTATTTTACCCTATTTTTTAGCCTTCCTGCTAACACTACTAAAGGAATCAATCTACCACAATCACAACTTAGCCAAGTGTAACCAATAATGAGACAAGGTATTTAATATCTATGTGTTACATATTGCATACTAATTCATGATTCTATTGTAATTGAACTGGGAAGCATGGATTGGAAGCTAGAATATCTTCACCAAGGATGATGCATCAGTACCACACAATGAGGACCATTCATAATCATTTCATCTCTTCTCTTTTATTCTTCAGTTTCCACAAGGCATTGGATGTCAGTGTTATCTAGGTGTTCACTCTCCTTATCATGAACATCCAATTTTGTAAAAAGTTATAACTTTGTACAATTGGGCACTCAGAGTTTGTTGTTCCATTTAAGTTAGTTTGTATGTCAGTCAATAATCCCATAACTACCCAATATTTTATAAAGAACTTGTTTCTCCTCTTCTACACTTGAGGATAAGTTTTTATTCAATTGTGGGGGTATGATGAAACATGTTTTCTAGTCGCCACGATATTAGGTATGCAACGTTAAGATCTGGATGCAATGTTGAGGGTATCCAAAGTTATGGTATATATACTGGCCTATAAATATAGAGCCTAGGCTCCAATTGTGAGTCAATTTTTCATGTTAGTTTTTAGGTAGAGTAGTAAAGCTCTTGTAGTTTATTTTCCTTAGAGTTAGAATATTTTCTGAGTGCGCACAAGAGGAGTCTAAGTGTGTATGGTTCTTTGTTCGAGCACTGATGTACCTGAGCACAATAGTGTGATGGGAATAAAACAAACTCTTTTGACAATCTTTGCAGTACTAAGAATAGATTAATATTTCCTTTATTACACTTTACTTTCATGCACTTTACTTTAATGCATTTGAGTTAAGTAATTACTTTCCAGTAGTTAATGAACACAAGCACAACCACTTCAAACATACATATAGTACTTGGTAACCTAGAAATGTTTAATGTTTGGTAGCTCAGTAGTGCTATATGTGTTTAGGATGTGTCTAGGAAAGTGGTTATTGTGGTTGAGGCTATGGTTATGGTTGTCCAACCATAGCTACGACTATTGGTGAAAGATGAGAAGCATCCAACAATGCTTTCATTTTCTCCTTCTTACTTTGGGAATCGTACATGATCAACATGACATCACCAATGGGGACTAGTATGGGAATATCCCATGGATAGGGAATAACAGGGAACAACTTCTTCACATTAACAAACCAAGATACAAATTGTTTGTGTTCAACATCAAACACCTTGATAGTATTTTGTAGTCCTTGGTAGTCATTTGTCATGTGGGCTAGGTTTTCAATAGTTGATCTTTGATAAGTGAAATGTGCTCTAAGAACTTTGAGTTCAATATTTGCCATTTCTAGCTTTTCCTTGGTCTCCTTATGATTCTTAAACTCGACCTTATACAATAAGTATAAGCTAGCCACTTGCTTCTCCAAATCTGATCTTGGCCTTCTAGTACTCAGCATTGCCAAGTTTGTGTATCAAAGGTTGGTAAGCTCCACATATTTTGTTATCTCCTCAATTTGCAACTTGTTTAGTCTATCAAAGATAGGCTGCCACACATCACCTCCTTGTTGGACTTGTTGAAGGGTCTCATTCACCTTTGCCTTCAACATTTGAATATGTTTTTCATTGATTTCTTTCTGCAAGGCAACCTAGTCCCTATAATGGTTCTTGAACCTTTTGAATTTAATGACATTATTCTTCTAGGTGGCAATTTCAATTGTAGATTCCTAGCAAAGGACACAGACCTCCTCCATCAAGAGATTACAATTTTATGTTGTCAACCTCCTTAGATCCATGGTCACCTTAGGAAGTTGCTCCTGCTATTATCTCATGTATTCAACCATTTGCTCTTTTTTGAGCTCAACATTGTGTAGGTGATGATTATCCTTGGTCAGAATGACATTCTTCTAATGAACCTCTGACAAGTTCTTTTGAATATTATAAATAGTGACATCTACTAAGCACTGGTCAACTTTTGTCGATTCCTTGGCATACTTAGCCTCTTGAAGTGTGCATTGAATTTGCTAAAAGGCTTCATCCCTAGTTATATCATAGTTGAGGATAGTGGGATTAGAGAGGTAGGCTCTTAACTATACAACTTCAACAACCAAGCACTAATTTTTCTCTATGGCTACCTTAAGCTAAGCATTGGCAATGAGGTAGTTGCCCTTTGCCCCCAATAGCATCAACTGGGTAGTAGTGATTTCATCTGGAAGGTCAAAGATCTTCAAAATTGATTACCAAGCTTCCACCAATCATTCTAGCAACTCCTCATGCTGGGTTATGCTGAATCTCTCACTAGCTACTCCTATAGACATCTACACATCTCTGAGTGTAGCCCTATCTAGCACAAATGTCACAAGAACATTCAAGGCTTTACCCACTCTGTCAACCACCACCTCAGCCACCATTTGCTACCCTTGGTGCTACATCACTAAGACAATTTCCTCATCACCTTCCCCAAACCACACTGAAAAGGTAGTGGCATTTCTAGAGATATCTAAAAGTTATTGTTATTCTAGGATGGACATTGTTACCTCTTGCACATAAGGATTTGACCGCGTGAATGCCTACATTCTTTGGGTAGAGAAAGTTAACACCATGTCCTCCAACTAGCTTATAGTATGAGTTGCCTCATTCAAGTGACTAAGGCCTGGTTGGTAAATAGATGGATCATCATTCAGGCCATCTTGCTATTGCTACAAGATTTACTCACAAATCTTCTGCATGCTCTCCATAATAGCACAAGCCTCTAATGTTGTTTCATAAGTGGGTGGTGGTGTTGGCTACTCCTCTTCTTTCATCATGGCAAGGATCTTGGCCTTCATCATTTTTGCCCAAGAGGTGGTAGGAGCATGTTTGAGTATATCATTAAAATAGTGGGCTATTCCTCTCCTTTTGCACAGTTTTTCGATGAGGCACAAAAAGGGAAGTGGCTTCCTCCCATGCTCATTCTCCTTAAAATGCTTTTCTATCTCCACATAGATTAGCTATGGGAGGTTCACATGGAATTTTCCATTTAGAGTGGTGCACATGTGGGTAGAAAAGGCTATCATCTTACTTGACATTATTATTGGATTAAGGTGGTAGGCTATTATCCTAAAATAGGCACGTTTTGCCATTTTAAGTTTACCATACCCTTTACGGTCCACTCCATAGCACCGCTAGACCACTTCTTTTTGACCTCTTTGTGTTTAGATCTTTGCTAGATTAGTCCTAGTTTTAGGAAAATCAAGGGCTCGAGAGATGGCCTTTACCAAGTAGGACACACTAATGTCCTTGATCTTTACAGTGGAATCTAGCTACCTACTATTCCAGAAGAGATATGTCTCTCCCATGTACCACTCCCTGCTAGAAGTGATGATGGACCACATGGGAGAGCTCTATAATTAAGTTTTGACATATTTTGGGGCAAAGTTCAAGAAGGTTCCAAAGTTTAATTCTTGGAGAACTAAATGTTAAATTTTCTTAGACTAAATTTACCTAAGGTAGGCATCCATCAAAGTGACATCAAGGCTTGGCCTTGGTTCTAGTGCCTCATTTTGGTGGGATTGCTTTATTTTAACTTGGGGAATTTGATGAACAAATTTCACTTTGGGCTCCTCCTAAAGATGTCTCGTTGGATAAGTTTCAGCAACCTGCTCCTAGGGTTGTTCTTGCTATTGGCCCCTTCAATTTTTGGATTGTTTGTTCCTTGGTTGGGATGGTCCTCCTTCCTATGGATGCTTAGGTCTTGGTGCCATCTGAAATCACAACATGATCAAGGATTAACACTAGTATGTAATTTTATAACACTTGAGTACCTAATATTTTTAAATTTGTTACTCTTGGCTAAGTTGTAATAATGGTAGGCTTGATTATTTTAATATTATTTTATTATCATTTCATTTTAATGTCCACTAGAGTTTGTTGGAAAGGTTTAACTCTCTTAAGTTAGTGATTTTAATATTATTGTATTAGTTAAACCTTGTGGAAGTTAGAAAAAATTCAAAAAAAAAATTCATCAAAAACCTAAGGCTTATGGCCTCCACAACATAGAGCTCACCTTTGGTAGCTACAAGAATGAAAAACTAGGTGAATTGGACAAGTGAGTTGAAAGTTATGGGCTTTGGAATGTTCTAGGCTTTAAAAATTGCAAAAAAATCCTTCCCTATTTAAGAGAAAATGACAAAAATTTGCTATGTGTTGAGTATTACTTATAGAATTTTTGCCCTACATTGATGGGATTTCATCAATGGGATTACATTGATGTAGTCGATTGTGTTGATGAGACCTTGTTGATGCAAGGGATACATAATATTTTTATCATTATTAAATAAGGAAAAAAAAAAGAGTTTTAACATGAAATTAGAGTCCAAAGGTAGTCTAAGAGGGTTGGATATTGCACAAAAAAGAAGATTTAATTGGAAGAATAATGGAGCACATAACTGGATGTAATCGATGTGGAGTACCAAAGATTTGAATGCAAAACTACCTAAGGGATGAGGAACTTAACTAGCTAAACCAAGGGCTATGCAAGTGAGTCCTTCCCATAGTAAGCTCATGCCCTTGATTCCCTTGCATGCCCTCAAACCAAGGAGTTCATAGGCCCCATGGGTGATTAATGGTTATGCTTAGTTAAGGACCAAATCACCAAAGAAACTATCTAAGAACTTTGACACATCAAACTAAGACATTGAATAAAACATGAATAGAGGTAGTAAGGTGAGATATGGAAAGCATAGATGGATGAGGTGGAGAGTGGAATGGAGTTTTATATTGTGGTTACATGAAGTTCCTTGTGGATTTTTGTGGTTAATATGGCCTAATAATATCCATCCCTAGTTTGAATTAAAACCAACCACTTTCAATGACTTCACATTGACACTCTAAGACTAGTCCATCCCCTCAAGGCATAAGATCATCCCCATAGATCAATCACCATTCCTAAAACAGAAGAAAAGAGAAGCAGAAAGTGAGATGGGCCTTAGTTAGAGGGGACTTTCAAGCATGGGTAACATGTCTTTGTAGTTCAATAACTAGTGCTTACAGCTTATTATTTTTTCTAAGGGGTGTGCTTTGAATTCCCATCATTATGTGTTTTCTTGTTTGATTTTTGGATGGGAAACACACCATGCAAAGCCTTGGCTTCCTATTATTGGTCGATAGTGAAATGGTAAGAACTCTATGAAAACACTCATGCACCTAAGAGGATAGGCAAGTAAAAAGAGCATCAAATCCACTTGAAGTCACATCCTTATCTATCCATTTAATCCTTCCAAAGTTTGGAAACTACCAAGGTCACAAGTTCTTTAAAAGTTTCATTTAAGAAGGGACTGCATATTTCCTAAACAAGGGAACATCATAGAACTTTTTGGATGCATGGATGACATGGACTCATTGCCTGTTATTATGAAAAAGAAATCATTTCATAGTTATCAACACCAAAATATAAAGATAGAATCTAAACATCAGTAATCAAATATAGAATCTAGACATTAGCAATCAAATAACATTATAGTACAAACCACCATTAATTAACAGTTGTAGTTGCACTTAGTCTTGGCAGTAATAAAGGGAAAAAAACATAAGAAAAGCATAAAAGAAATCCAAACCAAAAAAAGTAAAATAGAGAAGAAAGGAAAAAATATTTAAAAAAGAGAAAAATATACTAAAAATGATGAAAAATGAAAAAAAGTGAAAAACTAAGAAGCCACATTAATTGATCAACATGGATGACCATCTCTCCCACAACTAAGTTGGAAGAAGGAGATTCAAAAAACTAAGTGCCCATGTCCATCCTTTGAGGTGTTTTGGTCACTAGCTCTCTTAGGTTCATGGAAATTTTTAAGTTGTCACATGTTGACCAATAACTTTTTGTTTGAGCTTGCAAGTTTGTATATTAACATGACCCTTGAAGGATAGGTTTCAAAGATAATGTAAGGTCCTTTTCACAATGTTTGAAACTTAGTTCTTTGTGGCATGTGTGTGGGATTCTAGTATAGAATACTATCTCTTGGTTGAAATTTCACTTTCCTAAGTTTAAGGTCATGCTATTGCTTGTTGAATGCCTTGTGCACTTCATTATATGATAGGGCCACCAATCGGTTCTTGTCTAGTAAGTTGAGGTTCATTAATCTTTCTTTTTATGCTAGACGTAGGTCAAGGTCAAGGTCACAGGCCTTTGATAGTGTATGGAGCTCTATTTAGATTGGAAGTGTTGGTAATTTCCCATACACAAGCTCATAGGGAGAGTAGTCAATAGGAAGTTTCCAAGTGGAGCAATAGGCCTAAATGGAATCGTTGAGTTTTTTGCTTTAGTCCCTCTTATATTTACTAATTGTTAGGGTTAGTGATGAGCAGCGAGGTACCCCTACACTCAACCATATGAATACGAGCGTTCATGCATGATTTGGTTGAACTCCGCAGATGGGCTCATTGTGGTATCTAGATAGTTACACGTTGATCATAGTTCGCTGTCTTCCCACCTAGACTAATATTTGATTTATCAAGTATGGTTTAGTCCAGAGTGAGGTGTATGATGTAGGCCTAAACTAGTGCTACTCCTAGAGGCAATGGAAAATAACTTTGTTTTAAGCCAAGAGGGACTGGGAGAAGAGAATCTAAGCTAGCCTAAGTGTGATGAGCATCCATCCTTAATCATCCGTACACATCTTGGACCTCGTGTACTACTTTTGGGATTACCAAGCGTATATTAATTAAGTGCTCCTAGATACACTACTGGGTTACCAAGTAGTCACACTTAAATGCTTGTGATTAAGTTGTACTCATTCCATGTTTAATAACAAGGATAGTAAAGGAAGGTAAAGAAACATTAATTAAGAAAGCAATAAATAACAATAACAATTAAGCAATTAAAACTAAGTGAATGCTGCAATGATGGAGTAATCTCAATCTTTATTGCCAATCATGTGCATGATCAAGTATGTCATACTCAAATAAAGATTTCGTATAATTACAATCATCACACTATGGGCATGCACTGGGGAAAGAGTTGAGATGAACTGAAAATGGACAAAAAGACTCTACTCCTACACTACTTACTTACCTCTCTCCCCTTCATGTGTGCCCAAATGTGTATTTATAGGCCTACATAGGAATCACGATACTATGTATCCAATATCGTTATCCAGGCCACGATATCACGTACCTGATATCGAGGGTCCAATATCAGGGGTACGATATCAAGGGTCTGATATCAAGGGTCTAATCTCAAGGATCTAATATCAAGGGTCCGATATTAGCACCATACAAACCATGATTCAGCATACCCCCACGACTAAATAACAACTCGTCCTCGAGTCAAAGAAAGTGAGGAACAAGTTCATTCAATTACAAACAAGGGATAGGTATGAGATTATTGAATGACCATGGACTATTTCATGCTGCAATGTGGGATTAAACAAAATTTGGACACAGACATCAAATACAAAACTTATGGAACTCATGGGGTTCCCAACGGTGGTGGCTCCTCCATGGGTGCCTCTCGTTTGTCCTGCGCTCCAGGCTTCTAAGATTGGTACCATTGAAGAAGTGCCTAACATTTCTCCTCTTCTATTTGAGGATTATGAGTCGTCCATGCTGATGTTCCAATGTTTGATGAAGTTAGCACTTCTCGTGAACATAGCAGCTACAGGAACACTTGATTGGCCTTGACATGCCATGCTGCAAATAGCCATTGTTCCTCTTCATAGGCTTAGGCCCTAACTTCTCCACCTTTTTCTTAGCTAGATTGTGCAAAGATAAGAGTTTCTTGATGGATGCTGAATGATTATGCCTCCTACTTTGCATGTTCTGCATGAGGTCCTTGGCCTCTACCTCCCCCTTGGCATTCAGTTGCACCTTGAGAAGGTCCTCCTTGTTGTCCTCTTTTAGGGGCCATCTATAATCACACAAAGCTCAATTGTTAGTAAGGTTATTGAAAGAAGTTCAATTATTTCATACCTTACTCATTGCCTTTACTAAATGTTGAATTCTTTGCTTAGTGTGATTTTGGAGTTAGAAATTTTTTCAAGGAAGTTTCCCTAAAATTTTAATGTCGGACCTGGTTTGTTTAGGTGACACATAAAAGGACATGTAATGGTTTTGAGAAACATTTGATAAAATGATGAAAAAGGAAAGAATAGATTTGTCAATGAAGTACTTAGAGGGTATAAAATGATGTGGTGGTGTGCAACAAGTACAAATTACAAAAGTCATGCAAGTGGATCCTCCCCAAAGTAGGTTCCAACCTATAATGCCCTTGCATAACCACACCTTAAAATGTCCACAGGCACTAGAAGGGGTAAATGTAATCCACACCAGTTCCACAAAACACAACATGTAGATACCACTATGATGAGGTATGAATTCAATGCTACATAAGGCACAAGTCACAAATACATGAACAGTGAGATGGGATGAATCGTGGAAGGGATTGCAGAGATTGGGATATGAGGTAACTAACCTAGGATACAATGAATCCTAAGTGTAGGGCATGATTAATATGGCATTAGCCTATTGCTCCAAAACCAATACCAAGTCCATTCCTCCGATCAGTGACAACGCATTGTTTCATCTAATGATGGGCAACCATAAGAGCACCACGACAACAAGGTGTACGATCACTTGGCATTTTGTCCAAGGGAGGAGTGTTTTGGAATTTCTTAGTAGCATGGTTTTTTTCTAATGTTTTCTTTTCCTTTTTTTCTTGTAGCCACTTTGGCACTTTTTCTTTTCCAACAGTGAATCGAAGAAGTCGCCAACCTTTAGGCATGGATGCATGTCTTTCTAGTGGGACCACCCTAGAATAGCATTGAGGTTCTTAACTAAGTGCCTTTATTACTCTTACTCCCATTTTTTGTTAGATCTACAAGGATCTTAGTAGAACCAGGCTGCATGATAGCACCTACAGATGTCACCAAAGAGAATTCACAAGTCCCCTTGATGTCACACCTTGGCCATTCCTTCTTAGTCCATCCTTCTTCACTCAGGGCATAATGAGCACAAAATTACTTTAAGTTTTAATGATGTCAAGAATATCATCATACCCAAAGTAGGACCTCTTATTAATAGAATGATTGCATGGATGTGATGGGCTTGCTATCCAAGTAATTAGTCACCTAAGACTTGATAGCATAGAACAACACCCCAACCAACGAGTCACATGAGTGTTTTATTCATGGGTAAGATTACCCTCAAAAAGATAACAAATAACAAGATAAAACAACAAATTGAAAGATGAAAAACTAGAAAACAAAAAATTGTAAAATTGAAGTAAATGAAAAATATTTATTGATTCTACTTGTTAGAATGGAGGATATCCCCCATGACTAAACCCTTGAGTATGGCTAGAATTGATAAATGAAAAATTTGGATCCAAGAATTTTAGAAACATTGGAGTCTAGTCATATCCAAACCATCGGGTGTCTTTCAAGGTGGTGATAGGAATATACCCAAATTGGGGTTCGCACACTTGATTATAGTAGGCATAGTGGGGTAGATTATAAGATGTGATCATGTGATAAGAAGCTTAACCACTATGGCACCTGTGACCATAAGATCAATATGTCCCCCTACGTGGTTATATTCATTGGGCCACATAGTTGTTGGAGTGTTGATTGGTGGCCCTAATAAGGTAACAGGAGGTGTTGTGTTCGAGGAGGTAGATGCATCATAGCATTGAACTTGCACTTGGTTGGAGGGTGCAGTGGTTTTGTAAGCGAGTTGTCTCTTCCTTTGGTCATGCCTAAAGAAAGGATGCTTTCGATGTTGTGGAGGACCTCCACTGTTGTTGACTATAGCAGCATAAGTAATGTTCGTGGGTTGGTGCTGTGGTGCAAAACCTTCTAGTACTATTGGTGGAAATGTAGAAGGAGGTGAAGGATGAGAATATTGAGGGTAAGGAGAAGTATAAGGCATAGAAGGTGGTGATCTTTTTGGAGAGGACATGGGTTGATAGTACTTAGGAGAATGATAACAATGTGGTGAGATAGAGGATGTTGACCTGGTTGGGGAAATAAGATGCTGAATTTGATAAGCACTTGGGTTCAGATGATATGAAAGGTATGACTAGTTTGAGGGTGGCCTTCCCCATGACTGGGATTTTTGCCACTGTGATTGAACATAGTATTTTTGTATGAACTTTGGATGTAACATTCTTCCCCAATGCTCATGTAAATGTGACAAGATTGGGCATTGACCTTTGGGGTGATCGTATAGGAAAATGTTACATTGATACGTATGATTACCAGTTGAGTTCTTATTCTCTTAAACCCTTCTTTCCAATTGTCTAAGGGTGTTCTATCTTGCTTCTTGGTTCATCATGGTTCTACCTCTAATAGTGTTGGCATATTCATTCAGTCATCTTAATGATCTTTGCCTCAATTTCATCAAGTGTTTGTAGTATTGGCAAAGATGATTCCACCTCCTTGAGGTGAGTTGATTTCCCCTCTTCATGATCATGGACCTTTGCTAATTTAAGATTTTGGTCCTGTTGAGAGCTTTCAACATTCTCCTATTTAGTCATTTCTCCTTCTTCTTTTGCTACTCGTTTAATAAGCTCTTGGAATTGGTGTGTTTGTAGCTCGTATAGTTGACCTTCGGCATACATCCCTAGGGTCTCCCTTGTTTCATTACGGAGCCCATCCATGATATGGTACATTAGCCTTTCCTTGGAGAATCCATGGCCTAGGCAATTGTTTAACAATGAATAGTATCTTTCTAAGGCCATGTAAAAGGGTTCATGTTGCCCCTATTTCCATTCTTGGATTTGTCTCCTCAAGGATAATACTTTTGTGTAGGTTTGATATCTTTCATTAAAGAGTTCTACCATTGTCAGCCAATGTCAAATTGATTTTGGTCTTAAGGACCTGTACCATACTTTTGCTTGGCCAAAAAGTGTCATAGGAAAGAGCTTAGGTTTTTGCCACCCATTATCAATATTTTTCCATACACAAGCATCATGGAAGGCTTATAATTGATGTTGTGGATCTAAATCATAGCCTCCTGAAAACTTGGAAAAGTTGTTTAAATCAAGCCTAGGTAGATGGCTTTCTTTGTGATGCTTATAGGATATTTGAATAGCATCTTGTATATCCATTAGGCTCTTAGTGGCTAGTAGGGGTTCATCGTCACTAGGTAGGTTATGAATTTGTGAGTTCGAATGATGTTTTCCTTGTTCATGTTGGCATTCTTGATTTTTCCTATGAGCTTGATTTTTAGTTCTACGCCGATCCCTTGAAAGATGATCATCCATGTCACAACTTGACATTGAAGGGGTAGAGGAAGAGAAAGAATTGAAAAACTTGTCATGACTTTTGTAAGTCTTCCAATCATTCCCAAATGAATTCTTGTTAACTATTGAGAAGGTCCCAGGTCTTACGGGCCCCCTCATTCTACGGAATGTCCCATCCTCACTAGAGATGTTAGAGTTAGATGATGAGAGTCCTTGAGTACCATTGGGATGTTCATGAACATAGGGGATCCCTACATAAGGTTGAGTATTCCAAACTTCATTTTCATCATCATATAATTTTTTGGTTCTCCAATGAATTACTTCATTAGTTGTGGTGTTAGCATGGTCTTGTGATGGAGACATTATTACAAATTGTGTGTGACTTACTTGAAATTAATCTATTTTCTAAAATATATAACATTAATGCTTCATTACAATGATCTTGGATGATGTAACTAATTGAGATAACTAGCACCATCCCCAGCAATGACACCAATGATGAGCAACAAGGCATCCCTACACTCAACCATATGAATACGAGCATTTATGCATGATCTGGTTGAACTCCACAGAAGGGCTAGTTGTGGTATCTAGATAGTTACACATTGATCATAGTTTGCTATCTTCCCACCTGGACTAGTATTTTCTTTGTCACATATGGTTTAGTCCAGAGTGAGGTGTATGATGTGGGCCTAAACTAATGCTACTCTTAGAGGCAATAGAAAATAAATTTGTTTTAAGCTAAGAGGGAGTGGGAGAAGAGAACCTAAGCTAGCCTAAGTGCAATGACCATCCATTCTTAATCATCCGTACACATCTTGGACCTCATGTACTACTTCTGGGATTACCAAGCGTATATTACTTGAGTGCTCCTAGATACACTCCTGAATTACCAAGTAGTCACACTTAGATGCTCGTGATTAAGTTGTACTCATTCCATGTTTAATAATAGGGATAGTAAAGAAAGGTAAAGAAACGTTAATTAAGAAAGCAATAAATAACAATAACAATTAAGCAATTAAAACTAAGTGAATGATGCAATGATGGAGTAATCTCGATCTTTATTGTTGGTCATGTGCATGATCAAGTACATCATAATCGAATAAAGGTTATGTACAATTACAATCATCACACTGCAAGCATGCACTGGGGAAAGAGTTGAGATGAACTAAAAATGGACAAAAAGACTCTACTCCTACACTACTTACTTACCTCTCTCCCCTTCCTATGCACCCGAATGTGTATTTATAGGCTTACATAGGAATCACGATATCGTGTATCCGATATCATTATCCAGGCTATGATATCGCGTACCTGATATCACATACTTGATATTGAGGGTCTAATATCAAGGGTTCAATATTAGAGATTTGATATCAAGGGTCTAATATCAAGGGTTCGATATCAAGGGTCCAATATCAGGGGTCTGATATCAAGGGTCCAATATCAGCACCTAATAAACCATGATTCATCAGTTAGTATTTTTGTTATTTTCCTATTTGTAACCTCTACTTGACCATTGGCTTGGGGATGGTAGGGTGTTGTTAATTTATGTTCAACTCCCAAGTGTTGCATGAGCTTATGAAAGGTAGTACTTGTGAAATTAATTCTATTATAAAAAATAAGTGCACATGGAACCCCAAACTTGTTTACAACATATTGTTGTATAAATTGAGTAGCTATAGAAGATGTACAATTGGTGATGGTTATAGCTTTCATCCATTTCATATAATAGTCAATAATGACAATGGTGTATATCTTTTCATTCGACATGGGAGTGATGGAACCCATGAAGTCAATGCCCCAAATATCGAAGGGCTCTAGTGGTTGAATCCACTGTTGAGGCTCCTTCATATGAGTGGCCATTCCACTATCACATTGGTGGAATTCATAGGAGTAGTTGAAGTTGTGAGCATCCTTGAAAAGTATTGGCCAATAATATCTTGCCATGAGTATCTTAATCGTAATGCATCTCCTAGCATAGTGTCCCCCATAAGGTCCCTCGTGAGCATCTTGAAGAATGCACAGTTGATCAACATTAGGCATGCACCATCAAACCAAGCCATTAACATATACTTTGTAAAGGTTTTTTTTTATTTCCATGAAGTGTTTGACCTATGAAGAAACTATTGTTTCTTTTTGTTGCACCACTCCTGTGGCATCTCCTGAGTGAGAAGATAGGTGAGAATGTCATCATTCCAATCAGGTTTAGTGGGCACTTGTTTAGTTATAGCCCTAATAAAGAGGAGTTCATTAGGAAACTAATTTGAAAGTGGACTCTCCTCTTCTTTATTGTCTCATCTCAACTAAGACAAGTGATCAGCAACCATGTTTTTGGTTCCCTTTTGAACCATAGTAAGATCAAATTCTTGTAGGATTACCAGCAACCATATGACATGGGGGCTTATCATTGACTTATTCATTAAGAATCTAATTGCACTATGATCCATGTGCATAAACACCTTGTACACAAGCACATAGTAGCTAAATTTCTCCAAGGTAAACACCACCACCATCAATTCTTTCTTGATTGTAGTGTAGTTTAGCTACACACCCACAATGCTTTTGATCAAGTAGTGGATGTTGCAAGGACATTTCTAATCATCCAACTATGTGAACATGATTTTCAAGGCATAGCTGGATGTGTCCATCATGATGTAAAAAGGCTTGGACCAATCAGGTACTCAAAGAATTAGAGTTTCTATGAGCTTTTGCTTAAGTTTCTAGAATGCACATTTGCATTCCTTGGTCCAGATAAATGGAGCATCCTTCTTTGTCAACTACACCAATGGTTTGGCAATCTTAGAATATTTCTCAATGAATCACTGGTAGTAGCTAGTGTGTCCAAGGAATAACCTCACATCTTTAACTATTTCTAGCTATTTAGTAATTCCTTGGATGACCCTTATTTTTTTAGGATCCATCTCGATCCCTTTTTCTAAAATTCTATGTCTTAACACAATGCCTTATTGGACTATCAAGTGGATTTTTTTCCAATTAAGCCTAAGGTTTGTCTCCACACTTCTTTTCTACACTTAGTTAAAATGGTCCAGGCCCTACTCAAATGTAGCCCCATAGGTGGAGAAGTCATCCATGAATACTTTCACCCCACTACCAATCAGCTATTGGAAAATGCTTATAACAAGGCATTGGAATGTGATAGGGGCATTGCATAGGCCAAAAAACATATTTCTATATGTGAAAGTCCCCCAAGGACTTGTGAATGTAGTTTTGGCCTGATCCTTCGATGCTATCTAGATTTGGTTATAGCTACTATAACCATCCAGAAAGTTATAGAAGCAATGCCCAGAAATGGTGTCCAAAACCTAGTCTACAAATGACAATGGAAAGTGATCTTTTTGTGTTGTCATATTCAATAGCCTAAAGTTGATGCAGATCCTTCATTTGCCATTTTTCTTTAACACTATCATAAGTGGGCTAACCCACTCGCTATCTTTAATGGGATAGATGAACCCCACCTGGAGGAGTTGTTCAATATTCTCTTTGATGATCTGCCTCAGTTTGGGGTTCAACCATTGCTACAAGTACCTCTTTGGTTTTATGGAGACATCTATGTAGATGTGATGCTGGCATATCCTAGGATCAATTCTAGTGAGTTTAGGATATGACCAAGAAAAGGTTGTTTGCCATTTGTTGACCACCTCTAACAGCTTCTTTTTCTATGTAGGAGCTAGGTTTGCATTGATAATAATTATCTTACTATTTTTTTAGAAAACTGTATTCCATTTTGGTTGGTAGAGTTTTTAACTCAAGGGAATCCTATTTAAAAAATTTAGGGATTTCCAAATCTTCTAAATTGATATCATAAGGTTCATCAAAGAGTTGGCAATGGATTTGCTCCATCTTATTCATGCCTTCGATGTAGGCACTTGTAAGGATCTCAGTTTGTTATGTGCACAAAGTTGAGCTACTTTCAGGATTGGCTATCAGCCATTGGGTGCCCTCCTATTTTGTGGCTACTACATACATGCACCTTTGAATTTCATACACATTTGCACACTACTTGCATGCAATGATTATTGTACATTTTATAAATCATAATTTCTACATGTAGCAATACCCTGTGTCACTATATGTGATGCATGAAACGTGCTTCCTCTTAATCTTTTCAAAATCATTTTCCTTGAAAATTTCCAAGGAGACGTCTCTGATTCACAACCATGCATCTATTGTTCTCAGCCAAGTCCTTCCCAAGATGATTGGGAAGTCCCCCTTGTAGTTGTCTACTCATATCACTAGGAAGTCAGTAGGATAGGACCACCCAAAAATGTTTGTCATAATGTCCTCCACCAATCCTAAAGAAATAGTGATGGAATGATCTACCAACTCAAGACAAATGTTGCTCTTCTTGAGAGGAACTAGGTTCTAAGCTTTGTACATTTCATGAGAGTTCAAATTTACACTAGAACTTGAGTTTAGAAGAGCATTAGTAGGCTCATTCTTAGTGATTTTCATATAAATTAGGGAACTCTTAGAATTAGATCTTTTCGTAGGAAGGTGACCAACCTTTATCCAATTAGTGACTGCGTGGGTTAACATTACAGTATGCACTATGGGAGGTGTTTAGTTTGAAGGGATCTCAAATGGTAGTATAGAGGTTGAAGGAGAAGTAGGGTCATCAGCCATAATTGTCTATGAGGGCTTAAAAGGACTATTGGTTTGGAAAAAAGGTCTTTTTCTAGGTTTATTTTCTAAACCACTCTGTTGGGAAGCTGATTATAAGTTTACAACCCTTGTGGTGTTTCTTTGCTGTGGATGGGCAAGAATTTTACCTTGCATGGATGGAGCTGGTAGTAATTAAGTTAAGGGTGGAGGTATAGGTGAAGAAGGATGAGGAAGGTAATAAGAAAATAGGGATTCTCCTTTTGGAGATTAAGCTCTGTAATATTCAAGAGGGTGACTAGAAGAGTGATGTGGAGAAATTGGTTGCAGATCATAGTACCTATATAGATTCAGTTGCCGATATGGATATTGCTACCTTAGTGGTGGCATCTCCCACAATTGTGGATGCTACCACTATTGGCACTACTCATGAGGTTGGGGTGGAGCTCCACTCAGATAGTAGGCTTTTTGTTGATGGAACTAGCTACAGTTGCCTTGAGGACAAGACAACCTCTTGGGTGCTTATCTTCTTACAAATCTAGGATTTAGTGTGTACATCCCAGATTTTTACAAGTGTGACATAATTAGGTAACATTCCTTAGGATGCTTATAGTCACAAATGTCACACCCACCATCATCATCTATTTTAAGTCTACAACCTCTTCAATGGTAGCAACTTTGCCCTTACCCCTTTGATGAACACATTCAACTTCCTTCATTCTCCTTTAATCACAACTGTGACTTTGCTCATTAGACTATTCTACAATTCTAAGGATAGTTTGGAAATTTTTGTCCAAAGAATTTCACATTTTTTCTACCTTGACCAATATTTCAGAAATAGATTTTTATATTGATAAGGTCTTACGTTGCACCACTTCATCAAGTTGTGCCTCCTCCTCCTTATCACAAAACTAGACCTCCCTTTTGTAGATGGAAGGATTTTGATTGTACTCTTTCAAACTTTTCCTTTTTCTTAACTCTCCTTCTTCTTTGGCCACTTGCTCAATCAACCTTTGGATTTGATTGGCTCTTAATTCAGAAAGTCTCTCTTGGACATAGATCCCAATAGCTCTCCTCATTTCTATTCTGAGCTCATCTATGATATGGTGGACTTGCTTCCTTTGAGAAAGGCCATAACTTGGATACCTACACAACAAAGAGTAATATCTGCCCATGGTTACATCCAAGTATTCATATGTTTCTTGTCTCCACCCTTGGATTTGCTTCCTTAGATTAAACACTTAAGAGTATGTTTGATACTTGTCATTGAAAAGTTTAAGCATTGTACTCCATCATTTGATTGATTTTGGTTCTAAGGACTAATACCAACTTTCAGCCTCCTTGATGAGTGTCCTAGGGATCAGCTTTAATTTTTGCCATTCTTTTTCAATGTTTTGTAAGGAACAAACATCATGAAAGGCTTGGAGATGATTTTGTGGATCATAATTGTATCTCTCTTTGAACTTGGGGATATTGTTCATGTCCAATCATTTGATCTAGCTATCTTTCACATGCCTTAGAATTGTCATGGCTTCTGCAATGTTTAGCATGTTTCTAATTGCAAGAAAAGGCTCATCATAGTCATAGCCCCTATGATGGCCATGATGCCTACGATGCCCTCTACTATTCCTTCTTTCGTGGTGGTGGACCTCCCTTAATTGTCCATGCCCCTGGTCTCTACTATTCTAGCATGGCCTACATCATCTTTTTCCCATCAGTTACCTCCATCATGGTCTTTTCCTCTGTAGCTTTGGTTGGAGCTAGAGGGGGAAGAAGACCAGGATGATGAAGGCAAAGAGATAGGAGGAATAGAACTAGAATAATGCCTACTACTCCCTCTCCTTTGGTCATGGCCCTCATCACCATTTTTATCTTTGTTATGGTGCTTGTCCATGTTCCTACCTTAACTCCCTTCTTTGGAGCCCTCATGGTCATGGAACCCATTCTTCCTTGAACCAGGGTTGTTTACAGTGGATTGTAAATTCTAGTTAGGGTTTCCTTCATCAAAGAAAAGAGGAGGAGAGTTAGTAAATTAAGAACTCCCAAAGAAGGGATCCTCTCCTTCCTTTTAACCTAGTAGGAACAAAGGATTTGTAAACCATTTCCCCTTTGACACCTCATAGCAAGCCTATTTTTGTTGATCTTTCCTCCATTATGCCTTAGTGGGATGATAATCCCATTAGTTATGATCTTGCAGAATGTATTCAACATTGAGCCCCTAGATGCCCAATTTCATGAGAGTATGGAGTAGCATCACAAGAACTGATCAATCAAGTGGAAACACAATGTTTTCCTCCATGACCCTCCAACACATTTGTTCATCCTAGTGCAAGATGAAGGTGAAGTTTGGAACATACTCATCTAGATTAGTATAGACCACTTTGTATTGTTGGTGCATAGGTGGTTTTAACCCTTCGTGTCTTTGCTAATTGGAACTGCATTCATATGGTGGTGGAGAATCTTCCCTATGAGAATAAGCCATATTAGATCAAAAGAAAAATAATGTGCTTTTGTTATTATTATTATTATTTTAATGATATTGACTTTCAAGTTTATTACAATGTCATTTTATAATTTCACTAACTCCTAGGTAGCACATGTAGCTAACTAAAGTCCTTGGCAATGGTGCTAATGATGAGCAATGAGTAGTCCCTACTGCCAATTATATGAATCACTAGCATTCACTAAGTGATCTATTCAAATTCTATTGACTTTAGATCTCTAAGTACATTGAGTCTAGATAGTGAATTGAATGGACATGATCATTGTCTTCTTAGTTTCACTCATGAAGTGCAAAGGTATGATTAAGTGTAACAAAGGCATATGATTTTTATCATTTTATGTTTTTCATTAATTGCCTAAGTGTTGAAGATAAAGTAATTAAATGTTTAACCACTCTAGTAACTAACTAATCCTAACATAAGCATCCATTCCCACTTTCTGTACACATCTTGAACACGTTGCAACACTACTAGGTTACCAAGTGTTAGACGCTACTCAGATTACCATCCGTTAACATATGCTCGAAGTGGTTGTACTTATGTGCATTAGTTAATTCTATGAATTAATTACTTAAAAGCATTAAATTAAATTGCATGAATACTTAATGCATAAAGTAAACATTAAGCTAAGTCCAAGTGTTGCAAGGTTTATGAAGAAAGCTCATCTTTATTGTCATTCATACTAAAGTGCTCAGGTATATCAATGCTCAAATAAAGATCTGCATAGTTCTCACTCCTACTACGAGCACTTAGAAAATATTCTAACTCTAAGAAGCTAAAAATGCAAGAGTTTAGCTAGTAACTAATGATCAAATGCCATAAATGTGGCTAGTGTGCACACTTATATAGGCAAACACAATACTACATCGACATGTATGGGTTGATGCAAAAAACCATACATCGACGTGATCACATCAACGAGATCCCGTTGACTCAAGCAAATAATGATGGCTCATCAATGGTTCATTATTTTATTATTAGTTTACTCATCAGCTACCAGAGTTTTTTTGTAAGATTTAACTTAGTTTGAACAAGGATTTTAATATTATTTTCATAGTTAAACCTTGGGGAGTTAGAAAAATTCTGAAATTTTTTTTGTCATAAACCAAAGGTTTGTGGCTCCCACGATGTAAAGCTTACCTCAAACAACTAGGAGATTGAAGAACAAGGTAAACTAGAAAAGAAGTTTAGAAGTTATGGTGCTTGGAAGGTTTCTTGGACTCTAAAAATGGCAAAACTTCCGCCCACATTTAGTTGTAAATGTGAAAAAAATGGCTAAGTATTGATGCATACTTATAGTATTTTTGTCATGCATCAATGGGGATGCATCAATGTGGTCACTTCGACGCATCTGGCTATGTCAATGGTGATGCATCAATGCAACTATTTTTAGTAATTTTTCCAATGAAAAAACTAAGTATTTTAGAGGAGTTTGGGTATAAAATGAGAGTCCAAAGGAAGCTAGAAAAACCTAGAATGATGGCAAAACATGGAAGAGGGCATGAGATTGGCTTAGAAAAGGAGATTTGGAGAGAAATGAATATACCAAGATGTTGCAAAATTGGATATTTATGTTATAATATGATGGGAGAAAATGCAAAATGGCCCAGGGATAAGAAGTTTAGCTAATCAAGACCTAAGAGTATGCATGTGGGTCATCCCTAGAGTAGGTTCATGTCATTAATGCCTTTGCATATCCTCATACTAGGAGGAGATAAGGTTCTTTACTAGAATTTCGTGCACATACCAAAAACACAAAATTCCAAATTCTACGGAAAGGACCTTATATTATCCATGCAAAATTTCTATTTGGGGCCATGAAAATTTAGCATCCTTCCATCCTAGACAAATGATTGCTAATAAACATACAATAAGCAAAACCTTTCCAAGAACCAAGAATAACCAATGGCACAAAGACCTTAATCGATGGCCAAGAACATTCTATCTTTTGGATCTCTTCTTTCCAACTCAATCATGGGGGATATGGCCATCCATGTTAAGATTCTATGATGGCTACTTAGATTTTTAAATTTTTTTGTTTTACATCATTCTTTATACATTTTCAATTTTCTTAACTATTTTACAACTTATTTTATATTTTTTTCATTATTTATTTTTCCTTATGTAATGTTTCTTCTTTGTTATTCATTAGGAATCTTGCATTTTATCCATAGCTACTACCACTAGAAATTCATTTGAAACTAAACTTAATGTTTGGATTAGTTATTGAATGACTAGATTTCATTTTCTAATTATGACATTAATTAATGGAGCATTAATTTTCTGATGATATTAATCTTTGGAAGTCATCATGAACTCTTGGGGGTTGGATAGTCTAAATATGATAATGTGAAGTCACTATAAGTGGATGGACTTGGTTTTAACAAAGGATGGAATAATATATGGTCATCTTAACCCCACATGCCACAAAGACTTCATGTGACTAGGATATGAGACTTCATTCCATTTTCTCTCTTCCATCCCTTTGCTCTTGTCATTCCCCACCTCATTGCCTCCTACCATGATTAATTACTATCTATTATGGTATGTCATAATCCTTTGACAATTTCTTGCATAGATTTGATCTTTAACTAATAATGATAATTCATCATTCTTAGGACCTATGGAATCCCACGTTACCATGTTTAACAACCAAATGTCTATAGATACTCTTCGTTTTCCTTCTTTCTTCAAAACAATAACAAGTGGGCTAATCCATTTTCTATTCACAATTGGGTAGATAAGCCTAGCCTTGAGAAGCTATTCAACCTCCTCTTTGATAACTTGCTTCAATTTGGGGTTCAACCTACACTATGGCTACCTCTTTGGCTTGATGAAGGAATTTGTGTAGATATGATGCTCACATATCTATGGATCAAGTCTAGTCAATTCATGATATGACCAAGCAAATGTTATTGGTCATTTGTTCACCACCCTCAACAACTTCTATTTTTGCTCTGGAGAAAGTGTGGCATTGATGATTATCAACTTACCATTTTTGAGAAAGGCATATTCTATGCCTACTAGTAAAGACTTTAGTTCAAGAATCTCTTGTTTAATGTTATCAAGGATCTCCAAATCTATTAGATTATTCTAAGTGATCTAAGTGAGTCCTTAATGGTCAAGCCTTGGCAATAGACTTACTACTAATGTTCTTAGGGACCTATGGCACATAACTTGAAAGGCCAAGTCTTGAATGTGCCTCACTACATACCATTAGACTCAATTGTCCAATGTCATGGTCTTGTTTAAATTCTCAACTACACATGAACTTACGAATTAAAATTCAATGTTCGAAATCCATTCTAACATTTGTTCTTGTGGGGCAAGATCCACTAAGGAGCACTTTACTACTACATGTAGATGTGAACATCTCAAAGATCTATAGTTTTCATAACTAATAATGATGTGTTAGCCTAGTGGTAAGACTCTTTCTCTAAAAGCTTCATATCATGGGCTCGATTTTGGTGGGTAATGCAAACTTATAAAGTTATAATTAGACTATGTTTCTTGGGGTATACCTATATTACAATTATTTTAGGATTTCAACACCCCTCTTCCCCTAGTTTGCCCCCTCCCTTTCCCTCCCCCCTACAATAGAAAAAGAACTAACTAAGGGTTGTCAGGGGGCGGGGGGGATGTGTTGGAACCTGAAATAATTGAAGTATAGGTACACCCCTAAGATGTATAGAAGCTTATAACTCAGTTATACCTAGTAGAATTGAACCTATGACTTGGGGTTACAAGGCTAAGATCCATACCACTAGGCTAACACATCATTGTTAAAAAGAACTAACTAAGAAAATTCAATCATACTATATATATTATTTTATCTTATTTTCTTTCTTATTTCCATTTCCAAAGATTTCTAAAATAACAAAAATTCTTAGAAAATTTAGTCCCATACCAAGGTCTCATCTAAAATAACCATAAAATACTTGAGAAGCAAGTTAGACAAGATTTTCACATATCCTAGAAGTTTAACCAAAAGATAGAAAATAATTTGGACAAAATTCAAATACATATTTGCACATAAAACAAGTTCAAAATGATAAAATTTGATAGAATCTCAATCTAAGATTAAAAGGATTTCTAAAAAAAACCAAAATTCCTAGAAAATTTAGTCCCATACCAAGGTCTCATCTAAAATAACCATAAAATACTTGAGAAGCAACTTAGACAAGATTTTAACACATCCTAGAAATTTAACCAAAAGATAGAAAATAATTTGGACAAAATTCAAATACATATTTGCATATTGATGCGATGTGATATCGCATGGGCCATGATATCGTGCATCCCCCACGATATCCGTACACGATATCGCGTCTTCCCCTGTGATATTGTGTCTTCCCCTGCGATATCGCAGTGCACCGTCAAATCTATAAATAAGAGGCGGCTCTCCCTTGTTTCTAAGTGTAGGCCTAGACTGTAGTGAAACTCTAGTAGTTTTACCTCTCCAGAGATAGAATAATTTCCATGTGCCTGTAGTAGGAGCTCCAAAGTGAACGAATCTTTATTCGAGCAAATATTGTACCTGAACACAAGTTTGTGTACGGAAATAAAGATGAACTTCTTGGATAAACCTTGTAGTGCATGGACTAAGCTAGATAAGACTTTATTTATTGTTATTTATTGTTTACCATTTAAATGCTTTATTAGTTGATTAATTCTCTCTCAACCCTTCTCTCCTAGTTAAGTGCATTTAGTACAACCACTTCGAGCACGTGCGTTACGCTTGGTGATCCTAGTAATGAATAGTGTTTGGTAACCAAGGTTGCATTGGTTCAAGGTGTGAATGGTAAGTGGGAACAGATACTGATGCTAGGTTAATTAAGGCTTAGTTAGTTAGTTAAAGTTAGTTAATTAGTCTTTTCACCCTTCACCTCATTAGCATAGGAGATAAAACAGAAAAGATATAAAAATCATATACCTCAGACTTACTTAACCATACAACTGTGACAAATACAAGTAAGTCTGGGAAGACAATGAATGATTAACCTTAAGTGTTCCATGAGGCGTGTAGGCACTTAGTCTATGGAGTTTGACCGGATCGTGTGTGTAATGCTTATATTCATATGGTTGAGTGTAGGGGTACCTAGCCACTCATCATTGGCACTGTTGCCGGGGACTAAGTGTTTGTGCGCTAAGTAGAACATAGGAAATTATCAACATCATTGGGAGCCTAAACGAAGCCTTACGGTTAATTAAACAAAAAATTATATAATAGTTAATCAGCACACCGAATAAGACATAATGTCTTCTTCTTCGAACAAAAGCACTTCACCACCTAGGGATCACACTAGAGACAGTCGGTGGCACCAAACACATAACCAAAATCCGCCAGTTCCTCAAGAGTATCAGGTAGTGTATACTCATCACAATGAGTATATACCCAATTTTACTTTTATCCTCCATTAGGATGAACAACTGCATTGGAGAGACTTGCAAGGTAACATAGTGTTACCTCCAAATTGGGCAGTCCCAAACATGCTCCTTCTTGCTCTGGCACAGATTGACATGACACAGCTATACGCTGAATACGTTGCAAAAGGTTATGACATAAGGGATTACCATCCCACAGCAATGCAACATTTAAGGGACTTGCGATAGGAGAGCCACCATACATCGTTGAAGGGCAAAGGAGTCCTACACGTCCTAAGCAAAATTAGAGATGGTAAACCAGTTATAACTAGTTCTCTATCTGTTGATGCTCTCCCTCCTAACAATAGTGAGGAGGTGGGGTATCAGAACCTACACTCCACGATACACAACCCTAGTTTTGATCCCCATGAACACCAACTAGTCACTGAGGAAAAAAAAACACATGACAAGGATGGGCATTCTAATCGTCATCACGATCGGGGCCATAGCCATCGAAGAGAAGGTAAGAAACATCATCATGGCAATGGTTCTCCTTCTTCTTCCCCTTCATCACATCATTCACCTTCTCCTTCCACATCAGAAAGCAGCCACAAAGAGCACAATGGTGAGGATAAGGGTAAGCAAAATGAGAGACCTTGACGAGAGAGTCGAGAGAGAGGACGAGGGTAGTCTAGAGAGTCTAGGCATGGTAGAAGGGAAAGTAGGAACCATGTAGGCATCATTTATGTCATGAGAGAGATGATCATGATGAACCCCTACTTGCCACCCAAAGTATGTTAGATATTATGGAGGCAGTTAGAATACCCACAAGGCATCAAAAAGATAGTTGAATCAAAAGACTAGATATGAACAATGTCCCACGCTTCGAAGGGGGATACAATGCTGATCCACAAAATCATTTATAAGCATTACATGATTCCTGCACCTTGCAAAATATTGGAAATAAGTGGCAGAAATTAAAGTTGTTTCCTAGGACACTCATAAAGGAAGCGGAAAGCTAGTACCGGTCTTTAGAGCCGGAGACCATTAGGAGGTGGAGTACGATGTTAGAACTCTTCAACGATAAATACCAAACGTACTCCAGAGTGTCTAACTTGCGTAAGCAGATCCAAGGATGGAAGCAGGGTAATCATGAACTCTTGGATGTTGCCATGGGCTGATATTATGCATTGCTACATCATTGCCTAGGCCATGGTTACGCACAACAGGATCAACTATGCCACCTCGTATATGGGCTAAGACATGAAACTAGAAGAACCTTGGGACATATGCCCAAGGGAGATTATCAAAACTTAGATCCCATGAAGTTCATAGATTGTTGGAACAAGTAGCTAAAGAAGAAGGGGAGCTATGAAAAAGAGAAAGCGCGGAAGAGTATAACCATGATCCTTCCCTCCGAGAGAAGGGAGTGAGATTCTATGATGAAGAGGATGAGTCACCACTTGAAGAGTTGGTGAATAGAAAAACCTTGCCACTTTAGAAATTATAGATGGAAGTGTTGGCTAAGGTAGATCAAATACAGGACTCCTTAGATAGTAGATTTGAAAATTTCCTAAAAATCGTAGAGGAGTCTAAGGAACGAAGTAGTGACCATGATAAGAAAAAGTGGAGAGATTCAGGCCATGCACGTGACAAGGGTAAGGGAAAAATGACTATCGCTGATGAGGTTGTGGATTCGGATACAGACAATGATGGTGGATGTGAGATCTACCAATATGACAATCCTAAGGGATGTTACCTAATAATCTCACATCTACAAGAGTTTGGGGTGTACTTACTCAACCCAAGACTTAACAGACGGCAAGCACCCCCTCGGTTACCTTATCCCCAAGGTAACCCAAGGCAGTTCCACCAACCATTAATGTATTATCCAAGTGGAACTCCACCACAACCTATTGGGCAACACCAGCAGTGGCAACACCCACAATCATGGGGGATGCCATTGTCTAGACAACAATACCCTTACCGGAAACCAAACCCATATGGCTACTACGTGCAGCAGCCAGTTTCTCCAAGTCACTCTATGGGTCATGCAACTCCACAATGTCACTACCAAGTTTGGGAGTATTTTAGGACTCCTTCTCCTCCGGGAGACACACCACATGCATACCATCTTCCAAATCCATCCGCCACTCTTACGTTGGTAGTTCCACTACCTCCCACTCCAACAATGCAAGGGGAACTCCCCACTCAACCACAGCAACGTAATGCTACGAGAGCTATAAACCTTCAACCCGCTGCTGGTTTTGACAACCAAAAGAAGAGAAGATCTTTCTTCAAAACCAAAAGCCCAAACAAGCTCTCACAACCACAAGAGATTGAGTCTATGACCACTCCTCCAACAAATAAGTCTTTGGAGCTCCCTTCAAACCAACAACAGAGCTCAACGCACACGGTTATGTTAACACATACCATTACTGACTGGATCAAGGTGGGCCACCTTCCCAAGAAACTCTTTGACCTTGGAAGTCCCTTAATCTACCTCCAAGTTGCTGGGAATGAACCTCATAAGGCTCTTCTTAACTCAGGTTCTAGAGTCAACTTAATCTCATGAGAAATGTATCAAGCCTAGAACCTACCTCCACTCAAGAAGAGCAACATTCAATTAGAGCTAGTTGATCAGTCCATCACCATTCCCTTGGGATTGGTGGAGGACATTGTTACCACTGTGTGGTTGGTCATACCCAGCTGATTTCCTGGTGATAGAAGTCAACAGTAACAAAGGGGACTTCCCAATTATAATGGGAAGGGCATGACTAAGTATAATAGACACATGCCTAGGAATTCGTGATCTTTCCTTGGAAATATCTAAGGTAAACATTTATGGAAAGATCGAGAAGAAGAAAGTTCCATGCATCACATACAGTGACTCAGAGGGTGATGACATGGAGGAATGCACAACATCTCCTGCATGCAACTGGTGTGCCCAAGAGACATAGATACAATGGTGCCTGTATGCAGCAACACACAACAAGTGGACACCCCATGGTTGACAGCTAATCGAAAGAGCAATCCACCAACATGTATCAAACGAACTGGGGGAACAACTCATGTCCACAATGAAGGAATAGATACATTAGAGTATGAGTGTCACTAATTTCTACCCCTTAACCTGAAAACATTAGTTGTGAGAAGTTGGACACTTCTAAGAAATTCAAACAAGCGCTCGTTATTTTGGATCTCTCCCTTTCCATTCAGTCATGGGGGAGATGGCCACCTATGCTAATCATTTGGGGCCCTCAGTTCTTTTCAGTTTTTGTTTTACACATTTTTATTTTACACATTTTTCTTTTGTACATTTTTTTTTTACAAATTTCTTTAACTTTTCTTGTTTTCTTTTTTACAACATCGTTATACTTTTTCAATTCTTTTTATGTGTGTGTGTGATATCCATCTTGTTAAGTTTGTCACCCAATAAGTATTCTTAATGATGGTATGAACTATTTTTCTATTGGTTACTAATGTTTGGTTTTTACCTTTAAGTTACAACGTTGACACTAAGGTATGGTTCACTTCATCCATACATCCACAAATTTCTATGGGCTCTCTCGACTTAGAAATGTACAGTCCCTTTTTAAATAAGAACTATAACGAATCAGTGACTAGGAATTTCTTAAACTAAGGAAAGACTCAAGGATTGAAAAGGGTGTGACTTCAAGGGAACTTGATGCATTTGTGTTGGCCATTCTCTTGGGTGCTTGGATGTTTTCTTTTTAAGTTTTCTTACCGCTTCGACGTTATCCAATTATCAGGAAGCTGAGCTAATAAAAATAACAAAGTATTTTCATGGTGTGGTTCTCACGCATAAACACATATAAAAAAAACCATGAGAATTCAAAGCACACCCCTTAGACGAAATAATCATTTGGGCTACAAACACTAGTTATGGAACTAAAATAAAAATATTCCCTCTAACTAAGGCCCTTCTCACTTCCCATTCTCTCCTCTTTCGTTTCATCGAAATGGTGGTGGCTCTTTGGGGAAGGCATTCCTATTACTTCAAGGGGATGGATTGGCCGAATGCATTAATGCAAAGTCACTAGATGTGGTTTGTTTAAGGTCAGACTTGGAATGGGATCTGCTAAGTTACATTAACCATGAAACACACAAGGGGCTATACACCACCTTGTTCTTGGGATTCCATTCCATTCTCTTCTCTCCATCCTTCTCTCCATTGTTCACCTCATTGCCGGTTGTATCATTAGTGTATATTTTAGTTGAAGCATTGTTTTCTTTTTGGTAAATTCTTGCAGTTAAGACTTTAATTCTTATTCCAAATGCCATTCCTAGAGCCTACAGACTCTTCAAATGTGGGTTTGTCAGGGCATTAAGGGCATGAGCCTACTTTGGGGAGGACCCACTGGCATTCCTATTTGGTGCACCAATTAAATTCTTTCCCTTAACATTTTTGCAATCCACCCTATTTTGTTCATTTCCATCTTTACATCCATTTCATCGATGTTATAGTTGTCTCTTTTTCTCCATTTTTCTTATTCTTCTTCTTTCTCCATTCTATCATTACTGAAGGTTTGCTCTTAGTCATGGGGGTCTAGACCAAAATTTTTTTGATTTTTTCCTAACCCCTACACCTTCGGTAGTCACCACTATGATATCTCCAGATCCATATCAGCCATACCACAACTCAGCCAATGGACCTTTCACCGAAGCAAGGTATCAATTGCATTATGATTCATTTACCCTTGCTAATATACAGACTGTGTTGTGTGTGCAGATGGAAATCATGCAACAATGGATTGGATCTGGAAGGAACACTTGGAATGGAGCGGTGCTAAAGTAGCTATGCAAGGAACAAGATTGATGGTGTGCTTATGGATAGACAATGAAAGGCGCAATCTTGGCGTTGCCAGCAGCAAAATTTCTTTCTCTCTCTCTCTTTCTCAGCTGCCAAATAAGGCCTGATGTCAAATGTATAAAGTGTTCACTCTCATTGTCGTGAACACCAGTTTTGTCTTGTCTTGTAATGATGATCTGTTCACATGTCATCCCATTCACCATTAGTTCCATTCAAGTCAATAATCCCATATCTTCCCAATATTTTCTAAGGAACTCAAACGATTTTTTATTCAGTCATGGGGGTATGATGGAACGCAATATCACATGGGCCGCGATATCATGTATGCGATATCACATCCCCCGTGATATCGTGTCTTCCCCTGCAATATCGCGTACACGATATCACAGTGCACCGTCAAATCTATAAATAAGAGGTGACTCTCCATTGTTTCTAAGTTTAGGCCTAGACCATAGTGAAACTATAGTAGTTTTACCTCTCTAGAGATAGAATAATTTCCATGTGCCTGCAGTAGGAGCTCCAAAGTGAATGGATCTTTATTTGAGCAAATATTTTACTTGAACACAAGTTTGTGTACGGAAATAAAGATGAACTTCTTGGATAAACCTTGTAGTACATGGACTAAGCTAGATAGGACTTCATTTACTATTATTTATTGTTTACTGTTTAAATGCTTTATTAGTTGATTAATTCTCTCTCAACCCTTCTCTCCTAGTTAAGTGCATTCAATACGACTACTTCAAGCACGTGCGTTACGCTTGGTGATCCCAGTAACGAATAACGTTTGGTAACCAAGGTTGCATTGGTTTTGGGTGTGAACGGTAAGTGAGAACGGATACTGATGCTAGGTTAATTAAGGCTTAGTTAGTTAGTTAAAGTTAGTTAATTAGTCTCTTCACCCTTCACCTCATTAGTATAGGAGATAAAACAGAAAAGATATAAAAATCATATACCTCAGACTTACTTAACCATACAACCGTGACAAATACAAGTAAGTCTGGGAAGACAACAAATGATTAACCTTAAGTGTTCCATGAGGTGTGTAGGCACTTAGTCTACGGAGTTCGACTAGATCGCGCGTGTAACGCTCGTATTCGTATGGTTGAGTATAGGGGTACCTCACCACTCATCACATATAAAACAAGTTCAAAATGATAAAATTTGGTAGAACCTCAATCTAATATTAAAAATAATAAAATAATAGTAAAGAGTTGGACATCAAAGAGGAAGAGTAGAAAATCTACTTCATTTGCTTCCTATTCCCTTCAAGATGCTCACAACCTTCTCTCTGCTTACTCCAAACCCTTATGTCAAAAGCCTTCCTCAAGTAAAAATGAAATATAACATAAGGGTAAGGACCTATTTATAGGAAGAGGAGATCACTTGCAATGTAATACATCGCTTGGACATGTGTTATCTATGAGAATAATGCCAACATTAAATATATAGCATATAATAAAGCAAGAGGAAGATAATATTAACATGTACCTATTCAAGGTACATATGAGAGTAATCTCATAAATAATGGAATATGTATGAGAGGTGATGAGGAAAAGTCCCTAAAATTAATGAATTAGTTAAAAGCTAATTTGGGAATATGGTTGTAAGACTTCATGTATAAATATGAAGCTATGCTAATAGAATTTTATGCCTTATAGCTTACCTTGGTTTAGTTGGGGGTGTGGAACAATACCTCATTTCTTGTGCATTCTTACTTGATCCGTCATGGAGTCCAATGTTTAATTACCTTAATGCTTTTCATTTCCTTATTATCTCACCTCTCTTAATTCTGTTAACCCATTCATTAGCATGCATGAGTTTCTTTTCCATAGTTGAACATGTTTCTTATTATGATCAAACATGAAAATGTAAATGGAACCTTCTTCATGGAAGTGAGAAATATTGATTTATGGGACTTTTTGGTGAACTGAAATTTGTATAAAACAACCATCATAGATTCTATTTTGATGAACCAAAGATCAAATCTGACATTTTTAAATGTCTTGGATGCATTCGTAAGGTCAGATTCTAGGTAGGAAATAATCCTAAGAGACTTTCTTAATAAACATGTTTTATGAGATATTTAGTTTTAATAACAAACTAGCTTAAAATTCCAATTTCATGATAAAATGTGATAGGGGATATGGCTTGGATAGTGTTAGGGTCCTAAATGCTTCATGAATAGAGTGTTATATCATCATATATGCATAATATATAAGGATATATGTAAATGTTAATATTTATAAAGACATAATAACTAATAAAAGAAAAAATTTCAAATATAATTAGATTTCAAAATTTAACCATAAAATATATAAAATCTTTTTGATTGAATAGCAATAATAGGAAGAATTTAAGGATATAAAATTTCAACAAAATACTTTAAGAAAATTGTACTCACATAAGGCAATAATGTAATCATATCATTTATTTTATGAAAATAAAAATAACCTATTAAAATTCATCTAATAGTATTAAATTAAATAATTAATCTAATAGTAAAATAAAATAATTAAACTTATGCAAAATTTTATCTGATGAAATAATGATCATAATTAATTAAAGTCATGGGCATGAAGTAGTGATTGTTAGTAGCATTGAAAGCATTAACGAAGAAGGAAGTAGTGACATTGTGCTCATTTAAGGAGCACTATGTAAGAAAGCAAGAATGTGCTCATTTACTTTTTACTCCTTTCCTCAAGCATAAAAAGAGCTCTCTCCTTTATTTTTACTTAAGAGTAACATATATGCTATTGTAAATGAAGCTTTTCTAAGCTACAAGCTTTACTTTTTCTTTTATAATTCTTTCATCATGAATTTTCACAGTTGAAATCATCACATCTCAATTTTCATAATTTACACACTTGAGTTTTTCATTCTTTGAAATTTGATGCAAAATTTTATTGCATTATTGCATCTTATTTTTTCAAGGTTACCTCAACTTTCTTAATTGGTTACATTAGTTGTAGTTGTTTGATTTTGAAAACTTAGGTATGATAGGGGTTTGTATGTTAGAAAATAGTGTTTAAAGATCGCTTGATCATTTTTTTAACTCAATTTTTGATGAGAATCCTTTTTGGATTCTACAATCCAAGCCCACTCAAGATGATAAAACCTAAATAAGCTATCTTATTGATAAGAAAAGAAAGTTGATCTTTATTCTTATTTGAAGCAAATATAAATAGAAGCAAACATTCCAAGAATAAAAAAAGATACCTAAATTTCCTTACAATACTCTTACTAAAAATTTACTAATAAATCAATCCATCTCTTTTGTCTCACATTTAACTATGACTAATTCATTACATACTATAAGATCTTTTGATCTATCTAAAACGTAATGTGCTCATCATACAAATAGTACCTTTAAATCTTTAGAGCAAAGAATATAGCACCATGCTCTAGATCATGAGTTGAGTATATGGTTTTATAACATTTTAATTATTTATAAGCATGTCACACCCCTAGTTTAGCGACCCTTTTTACCCTTTTATTGGTATGTTTAGCCTTGAATAGATTTGAACAACATCTTTCATTTTCTTTTTCTTATTTTAATGTTTAATTGCTTGCCAAGATAATTTTCTTGGTTCTATATATCTTATAAGCTATTTATATTTTATATGAATATGTAGGATGTTCAACTATGACTTACTATACTATGTGACCTTGATTATTTTATTAGATGCTTCATAATTATGTTATCCTAATTATTATTTTAACTATTATTTTACATCACCCTTGTGGGTTACCCCATTTTGTGGTTGCTTGGTTTTGAATCTTTAACCTTGTACTTAATGATGAATATTTAAATAATTATTTTATTAGTGGATCATATAATTCTCTCTTTGATTTTTCTCTAGTGGACTAGATTTTTATCTCTTCAATTTTTCTTAGGCAATCTAATTTTTCTAAAATTGTCCTATGGGTAATTCTATATTACTTCTAACTTCTTCAACCAATGTTATAACTTCTTATTTTATTGATGTGGAATTTTTTGTTGATTTTCAAAATGTAAATTTACAAGATGGTAAAAGAAAAAGTTATGGTGCTTTCTTCTACTGATGTTGATGTAACTAAGATACTTAACTTTGTTCTTCTTGATGACGTTCATGAATCATTGGTTGCTAATCTTTCTTCATAACATATATTCATTTAAATTTTAGGTTACCTACTAATGAGTACCTAAAGTAGTAATATTTCTTAATAAATAATGCTTATTTTAGTTTATATTAGATCACTTGTGATGAGCGACGAGGTACCCCTATGCTCAACAATACGAATACGAGCATTTCACACACGATTCGATCGAATTCCAAGGACTAAGTGCCTATGCGCCACTATGGAATAGTAATGAGTAGATTAATTGTTGTCTTCCCAAACTTACTTGTATGTCACAGTTGTATGGTTAAGTAAGCTTGAGGCATATGATTTTTATAGCTTTTATATGTTTTATATCCTGCGCTAGTAAGGAGGGGGAGAGAGATAACTAAGTAACTAATCTAATTTAACTATTCATTAGCTAAGTTCTAATTACTCCTAACACCAGTATCCGTTCCGACTTTCCATACACATCTTGAACTAGTGCAACGCTACTGGGATTACCAAATGCTAATCGTTACTGGGTTACCAAGCGCTACACACATGCTCAAAGTGGTCGTACTAAGTGTATTTAACTAAGAGAGTTGTAAGGTGAGAGAAATCATTAATTAACTAGGAAAGCATTAAATAATAATTAACACTAATTAATCTATTTTTTATGCTACAAGGTTTATCATAAAGTTCATCTTTATTGCCATACACAAAATGTGCTCAAGTACACAATGCTCAAATAAAGATCCGTTCACTTTATGACTCCTACTGTGGGCATGCAGAAATAATTCTAACTCTGGAGGGAAAAATGACAAGAGTTTGGCTAAGGGACTAACTTCTAACTATTTGAAACCAAGGGCACTGCCTCTTATTTATAGGCAAGGAGATAGGCCACAATATTAGGTATTTGACATCGCATGGTTGATCTGATATCGCGTACGTGATATCGCGGTTTATCATACCCCCATGACTGAATGAAAACTCATCCTTGAGTTCCTTACAAAATATTCGGAAGGTATGGGATTATTGACTGAATGACCATTGACTATGGAATAGGGTGACAAACTTAACATGCCCAGTGAATGGATCAACAATACAATACATGACAGCATTAGTGTTCATGACCACAAAAGTGAACACTGTGCATAATGACATCTAGCCTCATTTGATAGCTGGGAGAGAAGGAGAGAGAGAAAAGAATAAGACGTGTTGCTATCGATGCCAAGATTGCACCCTCCATTGTTTATCTATAATTGACACCACCCATCTTGCTTCTTTCGTAAACGTTCCAGTTTTGGTCCATCCTGAGTGTTTCCTCTAGGTCCAGTCCATTGTTGCACGATCGCCATCTGCACACACAACACAGTCACATATGAGTGAGGGTAGATAAATCACAATGCAGTTGATACCTTGCCTCGATGTAAAGTGCATTGGCTAAGTTGTGGTTATGGCATACACTGATTCTAGAGTTTTAACATCAGTTACTACCTAAGGTGTAGGGGTTAGGATTGAAACAATTGTGCTAGGGCCCCCATGACTAAGAGTGAACCTTCGGTAGTGATAAGATGGAAAAATACAAGGAATAAGAAAGACAAATAAAAGTAACAATGGTAACGCCAAGAAAATGAATGTCATGGATGAGGATGAAAGAAAAAAATTGTTGATTGCAAGAATTGTTTAAGCGTAAGAAGTTAACAAGTGCACCAAAAAGAAATGCTAGTGGGTCCTTCCTCAAGCAAGCTCATGCCTTTAATGCACAGATAGACCAAAAAACCAAAGAGTTTGTAGGCTCTAGGAATGTTATTAGGAAGCAAGAGTTAAAAACTTACCCACAAGAAATTACCAAGGAAGAACAATGCATCAACCAAGATACAAACTAATGATAAAACTGGCAATGATGTGAGAGATGGAAAAGAAAGGTGGAGAGGAGAGAATGGAATGGAAACCCAAGAACAAGGTTGTGTAAAGTCCCTTGTGTGTTTCATGGTTAATGTTACTTAGTAGAACTCATTTCAAATCTAGGCTCAGCAATCCACATTCAGTGACCTCACATCAACACATTCAACTAACTCATCCTCTTAAAGCAACAAGAATGCCTCTACAAAAAGTCACCACCATTCCAAGGAGAGTGAGATGGAGAACCAGGAAGTGAGAAAGCGCCTTAATTAGAGGGAACCTTCAGGCATGGGTAACATGTCTTTCTAGTGCCATAACCAGTGTCTAAGGGGTGTGCTTTGAATTCTCTCTCTCTCTCTTTTCACGTGAGAACCACACCATGCAAAGACTTACTTTTATTTTTATGTACTCAACTTCTGGTGATTTGATGAATGGTCAAAACGACGAAAAACCCAAGCAAAAAGCATCCAAGCACTCAAGAGAATAGCCAGCACAAATGCATTGAATCCCCTTGAAGTCACACCCTTTTCATCCCTTGAGTCCTTCCTTAGTTTGAGAAATACTCAACCACCATTTCGTTAACAGTTTTATTAGAGAAAAGGGACTATACAATTCCAGGCCAAGGGAGACCATAGGATTGTATGGATGTATGAACGTCGTGGACTCATTGCTTGTTTAATCATAAAAACCATACCATAATATCAACATCATACGTCAAAGGTAAAATCCAAACATTAGCAATCTATATGATATAATTCATGCCACCATCATGAACACTTATTGGGTGACGAACAAAACAAAATAAAGTAATCACACAAAGAAATGGTAAAAATATGAACGATGGTGTAAAACAAAAACAAGAAAAATTAAAGAAATGTGTGAAACAAAAATTGTAAAAACAAAAAAAAAAAGCATGTAAAACAAAAACTTAGAAAGAACTGAGGACCTTCAATGATTAGCAAAGGTGGCCATCTCCCCGATGACTAAGCTGAAAGGAGGAGATCTGAAATAATGAGCAAGGTTGCCCACGTACAGAGGTAGCATATGTTCTGGTTGTCTTCAACTCATGGAAGGGTTTTGTTTGTTGCACATTCACTAACAATCTCTTATCTAGGCTCTAAGGTTTATATATGGTCATGGCTCCTAAAGGAAAAGTTTCATAGACAATGTAAGGTCCTTCCCATAGTGTTTGGAATTTAGTATGTTGTGACACATGTGTGGGGTTCTAGTAGAGAACCTTATCTCCTGGTTGATACTTAATTTTCCTAATTTTCAGGTCATGGCATTATTTATTAAATGCCTTGTGTAACTCATTAGATGATAGGGCAACTAGTCAGTTCTCATCTAGCAAGTTAAGAGTCATCAACCTTTGTTTTTGTGCTAGGTCAAGGTCAAGGTTGAGGTCACATGTCGTGGCTAGTGTATGAAGCTCAGTTTGGATAGGGAGCGTTCAAAGTTTTCCATACACTAACTTGTAGGGAGAGTATCCTATAGGGAGTTTCCATGTGGAGCGGTATGCCCAAAGAGCATCATTTAGTTTAGTGCTCCAATCTCACCTATACTTGCTAATGGTTCTGGACAGTATCTTAGTAATCTCCCTGTTGGTGACCTTGGCTTGACCGTTTGCTTGGGGATGGTTTGGTGTAGTCAATTTGTGCTCAACCCCTAAGCATTGCATTAACTTCTAAAAAGTTGCACCTGTAAAGTGTGTACCATTATCGGAGATAAGTGCATGCAACACACCAAACCCGTTGATGACTTGTTGTTGAACAAATCGTGCAGCTATAGATGATGTGCAATCTTCAACAACAGCTACTTCAGTCGATTTTCTTAAGTAATCTATGGCAACTACAGTGTAAGTTTTTCCATTGGACATTGGTGTAATGGGCCCCATGAAGTCGATTCCCCAAATGTCAAAGGGTTCTAGCAGTTGAATCCATTGTTGTGGACCCTCCATTCTAGTAGTCATTCCCCCATCACGTTGGTAGCACTCACAAGCTTGGACGAATTGATGTGTGTCCTAGAACAAGGTAGGCCAATAGTACCGTACAAGTAGGATCTTAATGGCTATTCATATCCCAGCATAATGACCCCCACAAGGGCCCTCATGGGCATCTTGGAGAACTCTCAATTGATCTCTATTGGGAACACACCAATGAACCAAGCCATCAAGACATACTTTGTAAAGTTATCCATTGATCTCCATAAAGTACTTGGCTCTGTGAATAAAATGTTGTTTCTTCTTAAGGTCTAGCCCTTTTGGTGTTTGTTGGGCAAGGAGATAGGTAAGAATGCTACTATACTAGTTTGTCTCCATGGGTGATTGGTTATTCACTACCCCAGCAAAGAGAAACTCATCAGGGAATGATCTGAAATTGGATACTCATCCTCTTTGTTGTCCCAGCACAACCGAGATAAATGATTAGCAACTACGTTCTTGGTACCCTTACGATCAATCATTGTTAGATCAAACTCTTATAGGATTACCAGCCATAGTATAATACAGGGGCTTACCATTGGCTTATTCATGAGAAACCAAATTGCACTATGATCCATGTGTATAAATACTTTATACTCCAATACATAGTGCCTAATTTTTCTAGTACAAACACTATATCCATTAGTTCTTTTTCTCTAGTAGTGTAGTTAAGTTGTGCACTAGCTATACTTCTACTTGCATAGTGGATGTAATATGGACATTTCTAGTCATTTAACTGTGTAAGTACGGCTCCTAAGGCATAGTTGGACGTATTAGTCATGATATGGAATAGTCTAGACCAGTCAAGAGCTTGTAGAATTGTTGTTTCTAGCAACTTCCTTTTTAGAGTTTGGAAAGCTCATTCGCATTCCCTAGTCCACCCGAAGGGTATGTCCTTTTTCGTTAGATCTACCAATAGTTTGGCAATCTTCAAAAAGTTCTCTATGAATCTCCTATAGTAGCCAGTGTGTCTAAGGAATGACTAAATGTCTTTGAAAGTTGCTGGTTGATGGGTGATTCCTTGGATGACTTTGATTTTTTCAGGGTCTACCTCTATCCCTACATGTGAAATTTTATGTTCAAGCACTCTGCCTTCTTGGGCCATCAAGTGGCTTTTTTGCCAATTGAGCCTTAGATTAGTTTCTACACATCTTTTCAGCACTTGCTCCAATCAGTTCAAGGCTTGATGAAAACTTGCTCCATAGGTGGAGAAGTCATCCATAAAGACTTCCACACCATTTCCTATCTACTGCTAGAATATGCTGAGAACTAAGCATTGAAACGTGGTAGGGGCATTGCACAAGCCAAACAGAATTTTTTGCATGCAAACATTCCCCAAGGACTGGTGAACGTAGTTTTAGCTTGGTCTTCTGGGGCTATTTGTATTTGGTTGTATCCACTATAACCATCCAGAAAACTATAATAGCGATGCCCTGCGATTGTGTCTAAGACTTGGTTAACAAATGGCAACAGAAAGTGATCCTTGAATTTTTCCATGTTTAGCAACCTAAAATCTATACACATCCTCCATTTATCTCCCTTTTTAGGCATGATTACTAATGGGCTAACCCATTCACTATCAGCAATGGGATATATGAACCCAGCCTTTAGAAGCTGTTCAATTTCTTCTTTTACTACTTACTTCAACTTTGGGTTCAATCGTCTCTATGATTGTTTTCGAGGCTTCATGGAGAAGTCAGTGTAAATCCTATGCTGGCATATCCTAGGATCCATTCCAATTAATTTTGGATATGACCAAGTGAAGGCTTTTGACCACTTGTTTATTACCTTTAGCAGACTCTCTTTTTGTTGCGGGGCAAGTCTTGTGTTGATAATTACTAGTTTTCCATTCTTAAGGAACTTGTATTCCATACCGGTGGGCAATGGTCTTAGCTTTAGGGGCTCTTGTTTAAATTTCTTAGGAATTTCCAACTTCTCCCAATTGATGTTTTCTAAGTTAGGGCTGGGAAGTTGGAGGTGGACTTGCTCTAAGGCATCAATGCTATCTATGTAAGCATAAGTTAAACCCTTAGTTAGTTCCATGCATAGAAGTGAGCTACTTTCTTGATTAGCTATCAGCCACTGGGTTTCTTCTTGTCATGTGGCTGCTACATATAGGCACCTTTGTATGTTGATCTTTTTTGCACACTAATTGCATGTAGGAAATGTTGAACTTTGCACAACCCATGATTTCGGCACGCAGTTACACCCTATGTCACTGTATGCGATGCCTAGAACCTTATTCATCTTGATCTTTCTAAAAGTATTTTCCTTAGATATTTCTAGGAAAAGATCATGGATACCTAGGTGTGCATTGATAGTGCTTAGCCATGCCCTTCCGATTATGATTGGGAAGTCCCCCTTATTGCTGTTCACTTGGATCACCAGGAAGTCAACTGGATATGACAATCCACAAACAGTGGTAACAATGTCCTCCACTAATCTCAAGGGAACAGTGATGGACTAGTCAGCCAACTCTAAATAGACATTGCTCTTGTTCAATGGAGGTAGGTTCCAGGCCTTATACATTTCTTGGGATATTAGGTTGACACCGAAACCTAATTTCAAAAGAGCTTTGCATGGTTCATTCCCAGTGATTTGTAGATATATTAGGGGACTCCTAGGGTTAGAGAGAATTTCCTGGGAAGGTGGCTAGCTTTAATCTAATCAGTAATGGCATGTGTTAACCTAACCATATGCATTGAATGTGGTGTTAGGTTTGAAGGGGGCTCGGAAGCTTTATTTGATAAAGAGGCATCCCAGGACTCAGCCGCTTGGGGTTACAAAGGCTTGGTTGGACTATTGGTTCTGAAGAAAGATCTTTTCTTCATACGGTTGTCAAAACCAATAGTAGGTTGAGAACTAATAGCCCTTGTGGAATTGTGTTGTTGTGGCTGAGTAGGGAGTTCACCTTGCATTGCTGGAGTAGGTGGTAATGGAGCTATTGGTGGGAGAGATGTGGCTGGGTTAGAAGGATGGTACACTAGTGGGATATCACCCCTAGGAGAGGGAGTCCTATAGTACTCGCAAGCTTGGTAGTGATGCTGAGGAGTAAACTGACCAACAAAGTCATGTGGAGAGATTGGATGCTACATGTAGTATCCATATGGGTCAGGTTGCTAGTAAGGATATTATTGCCTTGGTGGTGACATTCCCATGATTGTGGGTGCTACCACTGTTGATGTTGCTCAATTGGTTATGATGGAGTTCCACTTGGATAATATGTTAAAGGTTGGTGGAACTGCCTTGGGTTACCTTGGGGATCAGGTAACCACCGGGATGTTTGTCGTTTGTTTAAACATGGATTAAGTCCATACATCCCAGACTCCTACAGATGTGAGATCATAGGGTAACATCCCGTAGGATGGTCATATTGGCAAATCTCACATCCACTATCATCATCTATCTCTGAGTCCACGACTTCTTCAATAATAGCAACTTTACCCTTACCCTTGTTACGTGCATTTTCTGCTTCTCTCTTTTTCCTTTTGTCATGATCACTACCTTGCTCTCTAGACTCCTCTACTACTTTGAGCATATTTTGAAACCTACTATCCAGGGAATCCCACATTTAGTCTACCTTTGCTGATACTTCTGATGCTAATTTTTGGACAGGCAAGGTTTTCCTATTCACCATCTCTTTGACTGGTGACTCTTCCTCATCCTCACAAAATCTCGCTCCCTTCTTTCAGAGGGAAGGATCTCGATTATATTCTTCTGCACTCTCTCTTTTTTGTAGCTCACCTTCTTCCTTAGTAACTTGCTCTAGTAGCCTATGAATTTGATGGGACCTAATCTTGGATAACCTCCCTTGGGCATAAGTCCCAAGGGTTCTTCTCATTTCATGCCTAAGCCCATCTACAAGATGGCATAGTTGGTCCCGCTGCGAGTAACCATGGCCAATACAACGATGTAGTAGTGCATAATAGCAACCCATGGTAGCATCCAAGGGTTCATGACTTCCTTGTTTTCATCCTTGAATTTTCTTTTGTAGGTTAGACACCCGGGAGTACATTTGGTACTTATCATTGAACAATTCTAACATAGTACTCCACCTACGAATGTATTCCGATTCTAAGGACCGGTACCAGCTTTTAGCTTCTTTTATTAGTGTCCATGGGAAAAACTTAAGTTTTTGCCACTTGTTTTCTATGTTTTTCAAGGCACATGCATCATGAAATTCTTGTAAGTGATTTTGAGGATCAGCGTTATATCCCCCTTCAAATCGTGAGATGTTATTCATGTCTAACCTCTTGATCCTACTATCTTTTTGGTGCTTTTTTGGAACTCTCACAGCCTCAGTAATATCTAGCATGCTTCACGTGGTGAGTAAGGGTTCATCATGGTCATCTCATTCATAGCATCTATGGTGCCTATGTGGTTCCCCACTCTCCCTTCTTCTATGGCATGATTCCCTAGAGTGCCCTTGTCCTCCATCTTGGTTCTCTTGTCTGTGACTTCCACTTTGTTTGCCCCTATCCGCATGATCTATTTTTCTATGGCTACGTCCGAACATGGAAGGAGAGGGTGAAGGAGATGATGAAGGTAAACCGCCACCATGATAGTGTCTACTACCTTCTCTTCAGTGGTCTCTACCTTGATCGTGATTACGATTAGAATGGCCACCTTTGTCATGTGTCTTTGTTCCTTTTTTGGACACTTTGTGTCCGTTGGTATCAGCACCTAGGTTGTGAATAGTAGAGTGAAGGTTCTAATACACAACTCCTTGACCAAAGTCAAGGAGAGGAACATCGTTATGTGGGTGACTACCCGGGGCAGGTTCACCACCCTCAATTTCGCTTAAAACATGGGGGGCATCCTTAGACCATTTTCCCTTCAAAGACTTATGGTGTCTCTTCTATTGCAAATCCCTTTGATGTTGTGCTTCTGTGGGGCGATAGTCCCTTGAATCATAGTCTTACACAATGTATTTTGAGTGTAAGTGTTACATGCCTATTCGTGTGAGAGCACGAAGAAGCATACTTGGGACTGAACAGTTGGGAGGTAACACTATGCTACCCTCCAAGTCATGCCAATGTAGTTGTTCATCTTGGTGGAGAATACAGGTGAAGTCAGGTACATATTCATCAATATGAATATATACCACTTGAAACTATTGAGGAATTGGTGGATTAATGTCATGTGTACCTTGCCGCTAATTGCTTCTTGTGTTAGTCCTAGGCGGTGAAGTGCTTTTGTGCGAAGAAGAAGATATTTTGTCTTGTTCAATGTGTAATGTACTATTATCTTTTTCTTAATCAACCCTAAGGGTTCGTTCCAATGATGTGAATGATTTCCTAAGTTCTACTTAGCGCACAAACAACTAAGTCCCTAGCAACGGCACCAATGATGAGCGGCGAGGTACCCCTACACTCAACCAAACGCTGCCAATGATGAGTGGTGCCAACTGTGCTTGCCGTACACATCTTGAACCAGTGCAACGCTACTAGGATTACCAAATGCTAATCGTTACTGGGTTACCAAGCACTACACGCATGCTCGAAGCGATCATACTGAGTGTATTTAACTAAGAGAGTTGTAAGGTGAGAGAAATCATTAATTAACTAGGAAAGCATTAAATAATAATTAACACTAATTAATCTATTCTATATGCTGCAAGGTTTATCATAAATTTCGTCTTTATTTTTGTACACAAAGTGTGCTCAGGTACACAATGCTCGAATAAAGATCTATTCACTCTATGACTCCTACTGCAGGCACACAAAAATAATTCTAACTTTGGAGGGAAAAAATGGCAAGAGTTTGGCTAAGGGACTAACTTCTAACTGTTTGAAACTAAGGGTGTTGGCTCTTATTTATAGGCAAGGAGACGGACCGCAATATTGGGTATCCAACATCACATGGTTGATCCAATATCACAAGCGCGATATCGTGGTTCATCAACTAGTATGTATATTTTAGTTAATTGTTATCATCTATACTATGTTATATCTCCTTGATAATATTTTTTATATCTTATTTTGTAGGATTAAAAATAGGGATCAAATGATCTTAGATATAAAATTTAATTACACCATCATGTTGGAAATATCTGAATTAACTGATTTTAACCCCAAGTTGCATAAAATAAATTCTAGACATGAAAGTTATATTGGTCAAATTTGGCCATGAAAAGCACCCATCAAATCCATCATACATGAAGAAATGGTCTACTCTTACCATCAACACAAAGTTTGAAGGGGAAATTCAATAAGGATGCCTTGGAAGTCACCTACCCAATAGGCAAAGACTCTAGAACCACCCACCTAATGGGTGAAAATTGGAGAATCACCTACCTAGTAGGTGAAGACTTTGAAGCCATCTACCCAGTAGGTGATGACCTTTTAGGCCTATCATTTGCTCTTGTATTCCTACTAAATGTACCAAAAATTTATATAAATTAAGGTGTTAGGCCTTACTCTTTTCAACACTCTTGAAGAGTAGTCTAAGATCTATGCTTCCCTACTTCCTAATTGTTCATTCTCTTAAGGCAATTGCTAATTTTTCCCATTTCTCTTTTCATTATTGTATTAATTTTCTAATTTTATTTATATGATTTGAGTTGGGAATCCTTTCTCAATATGAGAGTGAGTTAAGAGATCTCATATATATATATAGACCTTTTCTCATTATCTTTGTATGAGTCAAGGCTGTAAAGTTTGTACAAATATCTTTTCATTGTGAATAAAAGAGTCGTTGGAGTTCATGTGTATTTTTGCTTTAAGTTGGAAAAAATAATTCTCCATGGATGTACAATGATTGATAGGTGATACATAGTGATCAAGGAAAATTTTGAAATGTGAAGGGAAGAAGCAATAAACTTGTGAGTTCATTATTGCTTCTTGATACTTAAATCACCTAGGCTTACTTCCAAGAGTATGACATTCAGGTGAGCCATAGATGAAATGACAAACCAACGACATAACTAATCCATTTTTATAAGAGCTCATCATTTTGATTCCATTGCTAGAGAGGTAAGTGGTATTCAATTACTTCTAATAATGGTTTACACTTTTGCATGATTTTCTTTTTCATTTTCTTAGTTTTTATTTCCTAGAATAGTTTGATTTCTAGAATAGTTTGTTTGAATTTTTCTTACAAATTAATAAATTATATATTTTTAGTTTAATTTCCTTTTATAATTTTCTAATTTTAATCTTAAAGATCAAATTTAAAGAAAATTTCATATTTATATCTTTAAGTTTTAGATCTAAAAAATCAAATTTGATACATTAGCTTTGAAATTTTTTGATCTGAAAATTTAGATTTGAGAAATTATATTTAAAAACTATGATTTAAAAAATTTTAGATCTAAAAAAATCAAATTTTGAAATTCTAATATTAAAATTTAGATATGAAAATTTAGATTTAGAAAGGTTGATTTGGAAATTTTAGATCTTCAAGTTTAAATCTAAACATCTTGAGTGAAAATTTCTTTCAAATTCAAGATTTATAATATCAAATTTAGACAAAAGTTAGATCAAATTTCTATTACATGGGATAAGGAAATATACAATGAGATTTATATTTCTAGGTTCCTAATAGAGGTAATATCATCAAGCAAAATTTGGAACATTCAAGTAAGAATCCTAAACCTTAGAATATATATCATGATTAACCAAAAAAGAGAAAGAAAAATCATTTACTTTGAAATATGTTAAAATCTAAGGTTGGTATTTTAATTTCTTTATTACATTTAAAATATTTCTTTACATGCTTTTGAAAGAGAATTGATTAAGAACATGTATAATAGTTATTAAAATCTCTAGTTCCCTTTTGATTTATATTTATATAAATGTGTGGTATGGGCTTTAAGTTTATTACTTTAATACTTATAGAGGACCGTCAAAGTGTCATGTTAATGGGCCTCCATTGATGGGGCCTCATTGACAAGCCCCTGTCTACGTGGTGTTGCCCCGTCGATGGGGCCTCATCAACATAGTGTTTGCTGCATCTATGGGGCCCCATCAACACAGCCCAACAATAAAGTTTATAAATATGTGCTCACCAACTGTATTTAGGGAGAGTCAAGTGATAGTTGTAGTATACCTCTTGCAATTTTGTCACTTGAGAGTTAGAATATTTCTCTAAGTACCCATAACAAGAGTCAGAAAGTGTATAGATCTTTATTAGAACATTGTTGTACCTGAACACACCAATGTGAACAGCAAGAAAGACAAGCCTTTTGATCAAACCTTGTAGCACTTACAATATATTAATAATTTATTTATGCATGTATTGTTTTCATTAATTATGCAATTAATTAAGCTAAATAAGACTTCCAGTTATTAGTTAATTAATTAAGATAAATAGATTAAACACATAAGAATGACCGCTTCGAGCATAAACATGTATTTGCTTGGTAATCCCAGCAATGTTATTGCTTAGTTCACCTAGTAGCATAGCACTTGGTAATCCCAATAGCAAATAGTTGGGTTCATGACATATACAAAAAGTAGGACCAAATACTTATGTTTGAACTAGTTAGAGATTGGTTCATTAGTTAGATTAAATTAGTTATTAAATTACTTCACTTCCCCATTTTTAAGCACCAAGAACATAAAACATAAAATAATAAAAATAATATGCCTGATTACACTTAACCATACATTTGTACATCAGAAGTATAATTGGGAAGACAATGAATGATTATTAGGGCAAGGTTCACTTCCTAGAAGACTAGTGTACTAGAAGACATAGAGTCCACAAAATTCGACTAGATTGTGTGTGAACGCTTAGTGATTTGTATGGTTGAGCATAGAGGTACTTGCCACTCATCATTGGCACCATTTCCAGGGACTCTTTTTGTTGAAACGTGTGCTCTCTAGGTTTAGTGAACATCATTAACATCATTGGACAAACCCTAAGGTCAATATCATTCTCATAATAAATATAATCACATAAGCACATTGATTATCTTATTTGTATTGCAACATATCTTCTTCTCACAGGAGAGATGATACTAAACCACCAATCCCTCAAGAACACAAGGTGGTATATACTCATCTAGATGAGTATGTGCTTGACTTCACCTTCATCCTGCATCAGGATGAACAAATGTGATGGCATGACATGAAAGGAAACATTGTAATGCCTCTCAATTGATCTATGCCTGAGATGCTACTTCAAACTCTTAGGAGGTTGAGCATCCAAGATCTTCAAGAGGACTATGTTGTGCATGATTATGACTATCAAGACTACTATCCCACTAAAACACAATGTAGGAGAGATCAACACCAGAAGAAGCACCATGAGCTTGTGAGGGAAAATGGTTCACCAATCCCTTATTCCTACTTAACCAAAACAACAATGAGGATCCTCCCTTTGGGGGTTCTCAACATAAAGATTCTCCATCCCTTTTTATTGGTGATGGGGATGCAGCCCTAAAACTACACTCCACTATCAACAATCTTGGTTTAGGTAAAGATGGCAGTTAAGGCAAGGACTCAAATAAGCGTCAAGATGACAAGAAAGTTGATGAACGTGGCCATGACAACCAATGGGAAATTAGTAGACACCATGGTGGTGGCAGTCCTCCTCCCTCTTTGTTCTCTTCATCTACATATTTTTCTTCTTCCTCTTCTAGTTTAGACAAATACCACAGAAAGAACAATCATGATGGAGGTGAATAGTGGGACAATAATGATGATTGCCAGGCCCACCATGAACAAAGGGGTAATAGAGGACATCATTGGTGACAATGAAATAATGATGATGATGAGCCTTTTTTGGTAACTTGAAGCATGCTCAATATTTCAAAGGCTATAAAGATTCTAACTCGAAATATGAAAGATAGTCAAATCAGATGACTAGATATGAACAATATTTTCAAATTTGAGGAGAGATATAACTCTGATCCACAAACACACCTTCAAGATTTTCACAATGCTTGTGCCTTACAAAATATTGAAAATTATTGGCAAAAATTAAAGCTATTTCCCAAGACACTCATCAAGGAAGTAGAAAGCTGGTACTAGTCCTTGGAGCTGGAATCTATCCATAGGTGGAGTATAATGCTAGTGCTATTTAATGATAAGCATTAGATGTACTCCAAAGTGTCTAATCCAGGAAAGAAGATCCAAGTATGGAAGTAGGAAAACCATGAACCTTTGGATGCCATCATGGGCAGATATCATTCTCTCATACATCAATGCCTTGGCCATGATTATTCTTAGTAGGAACAACTTCGCCATATCATATATGGACTTAGATTAGAAACAAGGAGAACTCTTGGGATATATGCCCAAGAGAAACTATCAAAACTTTGAGCCAATCAAATTTAAAGCCTGATTAAGTAGGTAGCAAAAGAAGAAGGAGATTTGAGGAAACATGAAAGTGCTAAGGAATACAACAGGGATCCTTCCATTAGAAAGAGGAAAGTCTAATTTTATGACAATGAGGAAAATCCACCACTTGATGAGGTGGTGAATAGAAAGATCTTTCCAATTCAAAAATCTATGTCTAAAATTTTAACCAAGGTGGATAAAATGTGGAATTTGTTAGACAAAAAATTCCAAACTACTCTAAAAATCGTCAAAGAATCAAGAGAGTATAGTAATCATAACCGCAAGAGGAAAAAAGAAGCTAAACGTGCCTACCAAAGGGGTAAGGTCAAAATTGTTGTAGTAGATGAAGTTGCAAAAACTAAATCACATGATGATGGTGGGTGTGACATCTGCTAATATGAATATCCTAAGGGATGTTGCCCCATCATGTCACACTTATAGGATTCTGGGGTGTATGCTCTAAATCCATGACTAGCAAGAAGGCAAACACCTAGAAGATTGTCTTATCCTCAAGGCAATCCCATGCAATTCCATTAGCAACAACAATATTATCCAAGTGAAACTTCATCACAATTGTATGATCAATATCAATAGTGGCATCAACCACAATCATGGGGAATGCCACCACCAAGGTAGCAGTACCCTTACAGGTAACCAGATCCATATGGGTATTACATTCAACAACCATTGTCTCCACATGACTCTTCCAATCACATTTCTTATTTCCAGCATCACTACTACCCTTCTGAATACTACAAATCTCATTCTCCACATTCTAGGAGGGATGCCTCATTTCATCCTTATCCTTCTCCTATTCCTCCATCCTCGATGCAACTACTAGTTGCTCCATCTATGCAAGATGAACTTCCAACTTATCCACAACAACATAATGCTACCAGGGTCATCAATTTACAATTGGTTCATCAACTGAGGGGTTTAGAACCTCATGCTCATAAAAGACCTTTCTTCCAACCCAATAGCCCTACTAAGACCTCACAAGCTTAGGTGGGTGATCACCCTACTCCTACTACACCCTCTACAAATTATTCCATCAGGTCCCCTTCAAACCAAATTCCATTCAAAATCCATACTATTATCCTCACTTATGTCATATTTGATTCGATCTAGGTTGGCAACCTTCCCAAGAAATTAGTTGATCTTGGGAGTTCTCTTATCTATCTACAAATTGCTAGGAACGAACCATGTAAGGCTCTTCTTGATTCAGGTTCTAGTGTGAACTAAATTTCTCATAAGATGTATACTCCCTAAAACCTACCACCTCTAAAGAAGAGCAATATCATATTGAAATTGATGGACCAGTCTATTACTATTCCATTAGGACTAGTCAAATACATTATGATTACTGTTTGTGGATGGTCCTATCCTACTGATTTCTTAGTAATCAAGGTTAATAAATATAAAGGAAACTTCCTAATCATTATGGAAAGGGCATGGTTAAGCACTACAGATGCAAGAATGGGCATCAAAGATCTTTCCTTGGAAATATCTAAAGAAAATACATTTGGAAAGATCAAGAAGAGATTAGTTCCATGCATTATGTACAGCGATACAAGGTGCAATTGTGTGTAGAAGCTTTGGACAATGAAATGACAATCTATTTCTACATGCAAACAATGTGCACATGACATAGATATTCAAAGGTGTCTGTATGTAGCAACCACAAAACAAGAGGGTACCCAATGGCTAACTATTGATTTTGATAGTAGCACAATGTGCATCAAACCTACAGATAGCTTGACATGCACATATGTCATAGGTATGGATGAACTAGAGCAAGTTCATCACCAAATCTTTGATGATGAGAACACTAATACTAATTGGGGAGAGTTGATGATCCTTGAAAATTTCAAGCAAGAGCACCTAGAGTTGAAAACTCTACTTGCCAACCTGGAATATGCATTCTTAAAAAATGGTAAGTTAGTCACACTTAATGTAAAACATGCTCCCAAGCAGAAACCAAAACTATTAAAAGTGGTCAATAACTGGCCAATAGCCTTTTCTTGGTCATATCTTGAACTCACTAAAATTGATCCATGGATATGCCAACACTGCATTTACACTAATCCATCCATGAAGTTAAGGAGGCAACCACAACAATGGTTGAACCCAAAATTTAAGCAAATCATCAAAGAAGATATTGAACAACTCCTTAAGATAGGGCTCATCTACCCCATTGCAAATAGCGAGTGGGTCAACCCACTCATGATAGTGCCAAAGAGAGGTGGAAAATGGTGGGTTTGTATCAACTTCAGGCTATTAAACATGGCAACATTCAAAGATCATTTTACATTTCCATTCATTGAGTAGGTGTTGGACACCATATTTGGGCATTACTGTTATAGTTTTCTGGATGATTATAGTGGCTATAACCAAATCTAGATTACATTAGAAGATCAGGCCAAAATAACATGCACAAGTCCCTGGGGAGCCTTTGCATATCACAAGATGCCTTTTGGTCTATGCAATGCTCCTACCACTTTCCAACACCTAGTCTTAAGCATCTTTCAATAGAAAATAGGTAGTGGAGTAGAAGTTTTCATGGATGACTTCTCTACTTGTGGTGCTACATTAGAGCAAGCCTTGGACTACCTTGACCAACTATTAAAAATATGTGTGGAAATAAATCTGCAACTAAATTAGCAAAAGAGTCATCTCATGGTCCAAGAAGGCATTGTATTGAAGCATAAAATTTCATAGGAAGGGATCCAAGTAGACCTCAAAAAAATAAGGATCATCCAAGGAATCACTCGTCAACACAAAACTATCAAAGATGTTCAATCATTCTGTGGACACACTAGCTACTACTGGTAATTCATAGAGAATTTTTCTAAGATTGTGACACCATTGGTTGAGCTAAAAAAGAAAGAGGCTCCCTTCATCTGGACCAAGGAATGTGAAAATGCATTCCAAAGACTCAGGCAAAAGCTCATAGAGACTCTGATGCTATGAGCACCTAACTAATCCAAACCAATCCATATCATGATAGATGCATCTAACTACATCTTGGGAGACATGATTATGTAGTTGGATGATAAGAAATGTCCATATTACATCCACTACGTAAGTTGAAGCATTGTGGGTGCATAACTGACTTACACCACCACAAAGAAAGAGCTAATGGCAATGGTGTATACTCTAGAAAAGTTCAAGTACTATGTGCTTGGCTATAAAGTGTTCATGCACGCTAATCAGAGTGCCATCTGCTTCCTCATAAATAAACCAATGGTGAGCCCCCATGTCATATGGTGGTTGGTGATCTTACAAGAATTTGATCTTACAATAGTAGATCAAAAAAGAACTAAAAATGTGGTTGCTAATCACTTCTCTTGGTTGCAATGGGATAACAAAGAGGAGGCAAGTCCACTATCTGATTTGTTTCCTAATGAACTCCTCTTTTCTGGGACTATGGCTAAACAAGTGCATCCAAAACCAAAATGGTATAATAACATCCTCACCTATCTTCTCACTCAGGAGATGCCACAAGATCAGGACCACAGAAAGAAACAACAAATTCTTCATTAAGCTAAGAACTTCATGGAAATCAATGGACACCTTTACAAGGTGTGTGCTAATGGCCTAGTTCATTGGTGTGTACATGATGTAAATCAATTGCATATTATCCAGGATGCTCATGAGGGCCCTTATGGAGGCCACTATGTTGAGAGATGCAAGGCCATACAAATCCTAATGGTAGGATACTATTGGCCCACAATCTTCAAGGATGCCCAATAATTTGTTCGTTCCTGTGAGCACTGTCAATGAGATGGTGGGATAACCACATGAATGGAGGGTCCTCAATAGTAAATTCAACCACTAGAGCACTTTGACATATGGGGCATAGACATCATGGGCCCCATCACACCCATGTTCAATGAGAAGGCATATATAATTGTTGTTGTTGACTACTATACCAAATGGGCAGAAGTAGTAGCTGTCATTGACTGTACATCATCTACTGCTACTCGATTTGTATAATAAAATGTTGTAAACAAGTTTGGGGTGCCACGTCAACTAGTTTCTAACAATGGAACCTATTTTACAGGTGCTACTTTTCGAAAACTCATGCAACACTTGGGGGTTGAACATAAATTAACAATAGCCTATCACCCTCAAGCCAACAATCAAGCAAAGGTAATTAATAGGGAGATCACAAAGATTCTAACAAGAACTATTAGCAAATATAGCAAATACTAGAGCACAAAACTCAATGATGCTCTTTGGGCCTATCACTCAACATGAAAACTCCCTATTAGCTACTCTCCCTATAAGATGGTATATGAAAAACTTTCAACGCTCCCAATTCAATCCAAGATCCATACACTTTTAGTGGCCTATGACTTGGACCTTGACCTAAGTTTAGCACAAAAAGAAAGACTGATAAACCTAAATGTGCTAGACAAAAATCAATTGGTGGCACTGTCTTTGAATGAAATGCACAAGGCACTCAGCAAACAATGACATGATCTTAGAATATGGAAAGTGAAACTTCAATCAAGAGATAAGGTTCTCTATTGGAATCCCACACATGTACCTCAATGAACCTAATTCCAAACATTATGGGAGAGGTCTTATAATTGATGAAACCTTTCCTTCTACATCCATGATCATATACAAACCTAAAACCCATACAAGAAGCAGTTGATCAAAATCCAACAAATAAAGCCTTTTCATGAGCCCAAGCAAGCCAGTGCAAAAAATACCTCAACGAATGGACAACCACACTCAATTTTTCAGATCTCCTTCTTCCAACTCAATTGTGGGGGAGATGGCCACACTAATCATATACATGGCTCCTCAATTTTTCTATTTTTTATTTTACACATTTTAATATTTGCAAATTTTTTTTTTTACACCCTTTTTATTTTGAAAATTTTTTCTATTTTACATCATTTTTTATTTTACACCATCGTTAGTAGATTTCAATTTTTCTTAAATATTTTATACTTTCTTATTTTTTTTCTTTATTTTAGTGTGATTTTCTAATTTTTGTTAATAAACGTGCTCTATGCCACCAAGACACAGTGGTGCTATAGTTGTTGCTAATGGTGGTTTGTGCTTAATGTTTTGTTTACTAATGTCTGGTTTCTATTTTTAAATTTCTATATCAATGGCTAAGACATGGTTTCTATTTCATGGAACAAGTAGTGGATTCACAACATCCACCCATCCACAAACTCTATGGTTCTCCTTATTTTGGAAATTTGAGGTCCCTTTCATTAAATCAACTTTTAATAAATTTGTGACCTTGGTAGTTTCCAAAATTGGGAAGGATTCAAAGGTTTGCATAGAGTGTGACTTCAAGGGAACTCAATACTCTTCGTACTCTTCTACTTGCTTAGGTGCATGGGTGTTCTCATAGACTTCTTACCATTCTGTGTCAACTAATAATAGGAAGCCAAATAAAGTCTTTGCATGGTATGGTTCCCATTCAAAAAGAGAATAAAATAGAACAACAAAAACAAAACTAAAAAAATATGATGGAAATTCAAAGCACATCCCTTAGACAAATCAACGAGCTACAAGCACTGGTTATGTGACTAGAAAGACATGTCATGCATGCCTGATGGTCCCCTCTAACTAAGGCCCTCCCTCACTTCCTGCTTTTCTTTTCTTCTCTTTATGGAACGGTGGTTGTTCTGTGGAAGCATTCTTGTGTCTCGAGGGGGTGGATTGGTCTTGGAGCGGTGATGCAAAGTCACTAGAAGTGGTTGGTTTTGGTCTAAACTAAGGATGGATCTTCTCATGTCATTTTAAATACAAATCTACAAGGGACTTCTTATGACCTTAATTTGAAATTCCATTTCACCTTCTCCATCATCCATCCATGCTACTCATAACTCACCTCACTATTGGTGTCCATGTTCCTGATTTGGTGCCTTGGTCTAATAAACTTGAATTCTTGGGTACAATCTTCTAGGTTTTGGTCCTTAACTTCCATCAACCATTAATCACCTATGGGGTCCATGAACTCCTTAGGTTGAGCTTATGCAAGGGCAAACAAGTCATGTTCCTGCTATGGGGAGGACCCACTTGCATATTTCTTGGTTGGGTTCATTAAGCACCTTATCCTTAGGCATTATTGCAATCAAAATCTTTCATATATCCATCTTCTGCATCCCACCATGTGCTCCTTTACATATTTTTTTCACCTCACACATTCTCCATTAAATTTTTGAACTTTTGAATTTTTGAGCTTTCATAGATCCTCTTCAATGATTTGATCATATTCTTAGCTTTTCTAGGACTCCATGGCCTCCAAATTCATTCAAAAATTCCTTGCATTTTTCAAAATATTCATATTTGAAAATTTTGATTATGGACCTTATAAACAGGGCCCCGTCAATGGATCCCATATGTATATGAGGCCCCATATATGTGGCCCCATCGACATAGTGCAAAAATAGTATAAATATGTGCAACCTCCCTTAGAAATTTTCACATTTGCTCACAAACGCCAAGGGAGTTTTTCAAATTTTCAAAGCCCATAACTTCCTAACCATTTATCCAAATCACTCTATTCTTTAACCCAATAACTACTGGAGATAAGTTCTTAGTCATGGGGGCCATAAATGTGCCATTCTTGATGAAAAATTTATCACCATTTTTCTAACTCCCACAAGGATTTAACTAAGAAATCAACATTTAAACACCAAATTACAAGAGTTAAACCTTTCCAACAAGCTCTAATGACATTTATAATAAATAATTAATAAAATAATCAATTTTCCATGGTCCAACCTTTGCCACAGTATAACTAATTAACAAGATAATGTATTCAAAAATTTGAAGTTATACATTATATCTACTAATCCATGGATGTGTTGTGACCGTAGATGGCACCAAAAGGGAAACAAATGTAAGAAGGAGGACTATCTCAATCAAGGAAGAAATGGCCTAGAATAGGAAGTGGTGAAGAACCAGCCCAAGAAGAACCACTTGCAACCCATGCCATGGGTCTTCTTAGGGAAGAGGTTGAAGTTAAATATATTCACTAGATTCCAAAACCAATAGCAACAATAGAAAATTTCCAATGGGATGAGGCACCAGCTCAACAAGCAAACCTTGAAGTGACCTTGACAAAAGCCTGCCTAAATCACATAAGCTCAAGGGAGGTCCAAAAAATAGTGCTCCAAGAGTTAAACTTTGGCTATTTCCTAGAGCAAGCACCTAAGGAGGTATAGGAAAAATTGAAGACCTCTCCCATGTGGCCAATTATCACTTCCACAAGGCAGTGGTACATGGAAGAGACATTCTTATGTTAGAACAATAGACAAGCTAGTTCAACAATCAAAGTTAAGGACATCTTAGTGTCCTACTTAGTGTAGTCCATTGCTAAAGTGCTTGGGTTACCAAAAACTAGGGTGAATCTTGCTGAGATTCCAATGCAAGCATACTCCTGCATCAAAAAGGAATAGATTTGATGGTGCTATAGTGTTGACTGCAAGGAGTATGACATGCTCACATTGGATGAAAGAATTTACTACAAGATTGTGGCCTTTCATCCAAACTCCACAGTGAGTCCCAGAAAGATCACTACCTTTTCTACCCATGCATGCGCTGCTCTAAGTGGAAGATTCCTTATAAACCTCTCACAACTAATCTATTTGGAGATAGAGAAGCAATTTAAAGAAAATGAACGTGGAAGGAAGGCACTCCCCTTCCCATGCCTCATCAAAAAACTCTATCGAAGGGGAGGGATAGTCCATTATATAAATGATGTTGTTAGATGTGCTCCAACCACTAATTGGGTGAAGATGATGAAAGATAAAATACCCATAAGAACCATTCAAGAAGAGGAGTAGTAGCCACCACCTTCAACTACAACTCAAACAACAATGCCAAATGTTACTGCAACAACCCAACAGTTGTGTGAATATTGAGAATGGCTCTTGAGCAAACAAGAGCAATAAGCCAACACAAGTGGTGGGGACCCATTTGTGTACCAGCTAGCAATGAGTCACCTAAATGAGGTGGCTTAAACAATCAACCTGATGGGAGGCAGTGGATCCATTTTCTTGGGACAACGAATGCAGTTATCTACAAGCTCAAATCCTAGCACTAGAGAGGTCATGGTATCTCTCACAAAATAGCAGGCACTCCCAGAAATTTCTAGGAACACTGTGACCTTCTCGATGCACTTGAAAAAAGGCAAGGGGGCAACAGTACTAGTGATGTAGCACCAAGGGTAGGATACAACAATAGAGGTGGCCACTGATAGAAATGCCAAAACACTCAATGCACCTATGAAGTCTATACAAACATCACTGCACTCAAAGGTCTATAAATTTCTATAGATACCATAAGTGGTAGATTAAGTATAGCAAAGCATGAAGAACTGGTGGAAACTAGGCAACCACTTCTGAATGTCTTTAATCTTTTGGATAATATTACTGCAACCTAGTCAGAGCTACTAGAGGTAAGGGGAAAAACCATTATTTTGGAAGGTCAACTCAAAAAAACCAAGGAGCTAAATGAATACTTGCCTATTGAAGTTGTTGAATTAAGAGTTCAAATTACCAACCCTACATTTTTCAACCTAGCATTGATAAGAGATACAGCTCTTGAATAGCTTCACACTAGATTGAAAGGGGTTGAGGCTATGATGGAGACAATGGTGTTCCACTGATCCTTAGTAGAGGCTACCCAGCACAAAATTTAGAAGGCCTTGGATCTAACCCACTAGAAGAATGTGCAACTAACCACAAAGAATCAATGCCTATGAAATGTTGATGAGCATAAACAACATTTAACCAACTTTATCCATTAATACTAGGAGCAACTAGCCAGAGTGAACATAAAGCTAAGGAGATTGGCAACTGAAAACAAAAACCTCTTCATGGAGGAGGTCCATGCTCTTTGCCAAAATCCTATAATAAAGGTAGCCACCTAGAAATCAGAGGCTCTCAAATTTAAGAAAGTCAAAGATCATTACAGAGATTAGGTCGATCTACAAAAAGTAGTTCATGAAAAGCACATCCAATTGGTGAAGGCAAAAGTAAATGAAACCCTCTAGCAACTCTAGCAAGGAAGAGAAGTTTGGGATAGATGCCTACAATAAGGTAAAAATCTACATGAAGGAGTTGTAGATTAACAAGATAATAGAATACATGGAGCTTGCCAATATCCAATATGAAAATATAACTATGTTGACTACCAGATGGCTATGGTTAAAACTAGAAAAGTGAGTGGCAAGCTCATACTTGTTATATAAGGCTGAGTTCAAGCATCACAAGGACACCAAGCAAAAGCTTGCACTGCCAAATGTGAAACTCAAAGTTCTCAAGGGCAAATACACTAATCAGAGATCTACTACCGAGAATCTGGCCAAAAGGATGAATGAGTACCAAGAGCTGTAGAATGCAATAAAGGCATTTTATGTCGAACGCAAACAATTTGCTACCTAGTTTATCAATGTTAAGGAGTTGTTCCTAGTAATTCCCTATCTATGGGATATCCCCATTCCAACCCACATTCGCGATGCCATGTGGACTATGAATGATCCCCAGTGTAAGGAGGAGAAGATGAAGGCATTACTAGATGCATTTCACCTTCCATCGAAGGTTGTAGCCATAGCTTCCTTAACCATCGCATGTACCTGAAGTTGGTGAAGGTCCTTTAGAACCTCAGGGACCTCCACCACCTGGGACTGTCTGATCTTCTGAACTGCCTTCATGCCATCAAAGTATGTGTTGTCCAGTTTTGAGTTATCATGTCATGGTGTTCAATTTTATGTCATGAACACCACAATTTTTGTAATGTGTTGATTTGTACACTCAAGCACTCAGTCTTGTTATGTTAGTTTGTTATGTCAAGAACCAGTCAATAATCTTATACCTTCCCTATTTTGTAAAGGAACTCAAAGATGAGTTTTCATTTAGTCATGGGTGTATGATGAGCATCAAAGTATCACATCAATGGACTCACATTAATGTGGCCTTATTGATGGGCCCCCATCGATGCGGCCCCATCTACATGGTGTTTCCCCATCAACAATGCCATGTTAAGGTAGCGTTTGCTATGTCTACGAGGCCTCATCAATGTAGCCCAACAATAAAATCTATAAATACACACTCACTAGTCATGTTTAGGGAGAGTCAAGTGATATTTGTAATAGGCTTCTTGCAGTTTTGTCATTTGAGAGTTAGACTATTTCTCTAAGTGCCCTCAGCAAGAGTTAGAAAGTATACGGATCTTTATTCGAGCACTGTTGTACCTAAACACACTAGTGTGAATGGTAAGAAAGATGAGCCTTTTGATCAAAAGTTGCAACACTTATAATAGATTAATGATTTATTTATGTTTTTATTGTTTTCATTAATTATGTAATTAATTAATCTAAATTAGACTTCAAGTGATTAGTTAATTAATTAAGCTAAATAGATTAAACACATAAGAACGACCGCTTCGAGTGTAAACATGTATTCGCTTGGTAATCCCAGCAACATGATTGTTTGGTTTACCCAGTAGCACAGCACTTGGTAATCCTAGTAGTGGATACGTGGGTCTAGGATGTGTACAAAAAGTAGGACCAGATACTAATGTTAGGACTAGTTAGAGATTAGTTCATTAGTTAGATTAAATTAGTTATTAAATTACTTCACTTCTCCATTTTTAAGCACTAAGAACATAAAGAAAAAAATAATAAAAATCGTATGCCTTGATTACACTTAACCATACCTTTGTACATCACAAGTGTAATTGGGAAGACAATGAATCACTATTAGGGCAAGGTTCACTTCCTAGAAGACTAGTGTAAAGAAAGACATAGAGTTTGCAAAATTCAACCGAATCAAGCATGAACACTTATTGATTCATATGGTTGAGCATAGGGGTACTCACTACTCATCATTTATCTTTTATATTATTTTTATGTTAATTAAATAATAAATGATTAAAACTAAACATACACTAGATAAAGTAAATAGACTTTGCAAATATGTTGGCTTCACCAAACTACATTGGCCTTGCTAAAACTATGATGGCTTCATGGAATCCTTACTAGAATTGTTGGAAGTATGTTGGCCTTATGGAACCACACTAGAATTGTGGCATCCTCGCTAGTCTAGCTAGAAAAATATAAACCTAACAACCCCAATGCTAGGTGTAGGTGGTTCCAGCGTAGTTTTGGCTATGGCAAAACATAAAAACCATGAAAATACCAAATTTGGCAGTTCCCAAGGCATTTTTAACCTTCCCAAGCCTAAATATAAACATGACATAACTTTTTCCACCTAGGAAGTAAGGCTATAACAACTAATGAGGCATTATTTAGCCAAAAAGTTCAAGTATGTGCGATTGTAGCTCAATGGCTAAAAATCTCACATTTTATAATAAAATTCCAGCCTTCAATTTAATGGTGAAGGTTACAATTTCAAAAGTTGCAACATGAATTTTCTTGGTGGTGTTTCAGGTGCAGATCTTTTCTTCCCATATGGCAGATTTGACAAGTGCCCTTCATGGTCAAATTTAACTAGCCATACCTTTCATTTTTGGTATCTATTTCATGCAATAAGGGGTTGAGATCAATTGATTCAAATGTTCTAAACATGATGGTGTAGTTAAAAGTTTAATTCAAGATCATTTAATTCCAATTTTTGGTCCTACAAAATAAGATATACAAAAATATTATTAATGAGATAGAATATTATATAAATGACAACAATTGACTGAAATATACTTACTGGTGATTTAATATAAAGTAAAATAAACATTATTTATTAAGAAATATTACTACTTTAGGTGCTCATCAAAGAACAAAAAGGAAAATAGGAAGACATTGAGAAAAATGCTTAATTTTGGGTTCTATTATGGCTTAATAATGGCATTGGTAACATTGTTTGCTAGGGAAGGAGATAAGTAATCAGACATTACTTTTGAGATAGACTTCACACCCTCATTGTATCAACATCTACGAAATCTAATATTTGCATATAGCATCAGTGGTAGGGATCCTCTGACGTCAATGTCAAGGACAAGAGAGGAGGTGGGATCGTCAATGATAGAAAGCATTAATGAGCCATAGAAGAAAATAACTGATGATGCCATAGTGGAAAAGGAGATGATTGTGGAAAGCACCTCCAAGATAGATTATAAGAAAAATACTTTAAGCAAAAAGAAGGCCCTTTCTCAGGAGGAAAACATGTCTTCACAAACTCCTTCAATGAAGGTGTCCCAAGAAATACTACAAGAGAAAATAAGTAAGTATCTAGGAATGTTTTTCTTTAACTCGTAATATTTTCCTAAGTTTCAATGACATGGACATCAAACTTTGACATGTTGCTAATTATGGATATGTTCTTAAAATGATGTGATGTTAATGAAATTTTGTCATGTTTACAAGGGTTTCTTAATAGAAGAAAGTCATGAAGTGGGAAGAAAAGAAGCTCTAACCTATTCTTCCTTTCATCCCTAAAGGCTATAAAAATGGTATGAGCTAGAAAAAGTTAGATTTTCTTGTTGACTTACTTTTTTTAGAAGAAAGCAAAGGGAGCACTGAGCAAAGTTTCAATTCCATTTCTAACTTCTTTGGATTGAATTCTAATGGAATAGGCCAACAACAAGAACAAGATGATGACAAGTAGGTGAAGGAAGGAATGAACTTCTAGAAATGGAGATTCCTCCTCTAGAAGAGATCACTCAACCATAAAGAAGATCAATATTGAGGCATGAGAAGGTTCATAAGTGGATAAAAGAAGTTACAAGTTCTAAGATCTCTACTTACTATGGTAAGTCAAAATTTTGATTTGACATCAAAAGATGAGATAATAATACATGCACAATAGAATAACTTAGTTGATGTTTAGCTTCTTATAGAAATAAAAAAGAGAATCTAGACTTATGTTAAAGATAAGTAATTGATGTTGGAAGGGTTAGTAGAAGAAATGAAGAGAAAGTTAAACTTACTTTCTCCAAAAGAATGTAAGTGTAATTTGCATTACTAACATAAAGAAGTTGACCTTATCAGTTAAAAACTAACATGGTTATTTATTACAAAGCTAGAAAGTCATTTTTAGTTATCCAACAACAAGCATCGATGTGGCAACTAAAAGTGCAGCTACAAAGAAAATAATTCTAGCTCTAAACTATGCCAAAGACATGGGATTTTTATCCGTAGAATAGACTAATACTAATGTTGTACTTTTAGATTTGTTAAAGTAGGCACATAAGAAGAAGGAGAAGCATGAACACCAAATAAAGATGTTCTCAAACTAAGTGGAGTCAATAGAAGTTGAAATTACTGGTAGCAATATAGTGAGGCATAGTCCTCCATCTCATGCATATTGATGGGAGAAGAACAAAGCCTTGGGATTTTAAAAGAATCTTGTGAAATGTCAACGGTCTACATTTTCAATGATCCATTCTATGATGACTCTTAGAAATTCTACTATGACATGGAAGAGTTAGGATCAAAGAAACCAAATAAATAAGAGCTGGTATATACAAGAGTACTGCTAATTACTGAAGGAAAATAAAGGTTTGTACATAGATAGAGAAATAAGAAGTTTATTCATTCAATAGATGAAACTAGAAGAATTTCTAGGATTTTGCTCATAGTATGGTGGTGATCACATTGAAGGAATGGTAGAGAGATTTGCAAGGAGAACCTATGAAAGAAGGAGATGAAGATGACATTTTCCTTAAGGAGTTGACGGCCTACAAGGAAGAGTGGACCAATATTTTGTCAAAGATCCCCAACCCAACATTTAAAACACTAGACACACCTAATTTGAGTCTAGAAAAGATAGAAGAAAGAATCTTAGAAATGTATAGATTTATCCAAGATACATCTTATTTATCTTATACTCTAAAAATTCTCTTACATAAAAACTTAGCCTAATTTTTTAATTACTTTGAGTGTTATGAATATTCAAAAGAAAGTAGCTAGAGGCTAGCAACAGCAACAGATCTGACTTCCATGTCAATTGACAATGATGATGAAGGGGACCAACTAACTATTAGAAGTAAGGATCAATGTGGGAAAGAATAAGAAAATTATAAAATGTAGTCTCAATTTTAACATATACACTTATATGTCACCTATGTTTGATGTAGTATTAGGTTTGAAAGTGAAATCTCACTAAGTGTAAAATAACATGAGATATAAAGATGACATGCAATCTTAATTGTTATGACATTTGTCAAAATGAAATCAACAAATTTAAAGTAATGGAGATACATTTTATATATCCTTCCTCATTTTACTATTATAGTATATTATAATAGCTTAGAAATGACATGAATTGTAAAGTATGCTTTGTTATATCTTACCACTTAACATCATTCATTAATCAATAAGTAACAAAAATCAACATAAAACAAAAAATATGTAGTAGAAAAGATAACATGAATTTGTAGCTTAATCCTAACATATGTTAGTAAATGTCTACCATTTCAAATAATGATTACCCATTTGTTGCTAAAGAAATGACAAATAATAATAAGTAAAACAAACTTAAGTATCAAACATTGTTTGATCAATAATAACCTTATGGATAGTAGCATAAGAAGGATAAGGTTAATTCTTCTTCTTGGTTGATTAAATATTGAGTTCACTGAAGCCCATGTCAATGAACTCAATATTAGAGATAGACTCATCATTTAGATCTATCACCTCTTCAGTAGTAGGAGGAGTTTTAGAAAAAAAGGAAACTGAAAATTTGCCTACAAGTTCAATCTTAACATTAATTGATTTATCATAAAGTTGGAAATGTTTAATTTCATGATCTAAGCAAGAAATACTTGGAACTTACATATTAGTAAAAACAAATAGTTCGCAATCATGAAAGAGAAGTATATCTCCTAATGAATAGAAGATAAAATTGCATGATGTTGAGCTACCTAAGGAAGTTCTAATATTCCATTTATAACATGACATTCATGTATGATCATAAAGAAAGCTTTAGACTATACAAAATTACCTATTATATCTGGTAACCTAATGGAACTTATACCTTCAACTCAAGTACTATTAAAGAAATGAGTTTTGTGTAGGTTTCATTGAATGTTACCAAATCACAAAGACCAAAGTGCTTGAAAGTAGCTCATGTGATCACATTAGATCATATGCCATCATCAAAATGTATAAGAAAAATAGCAGCATCACCTGACACCTTGATAGCTATGTAATTTGGTAATTGGTAGATATCCTTATTCCTCAAGTTAGTCTTGCTATTTTCATCATGGAAGTTCAATTTGCCTAATCCATAGTGAGGAACTTGAAGTAAGGATGAAATGACCTCTTTTTGGGCATGAATATTACTTAGGATTCTAATCATTTTAAGAACATCATATAGAGTAGCATGATGTTCTTTAGAAGTTGTAATGAGATCATACATGGAAAAGTTAGTTTTCTTGGAGTAGATAATCATAGTCATCTACTCTACAACATTATTATCTACAATTTGAAAAGATTGTAGAGTAGGTGCCTCTGTGATCAACTATATGGAATTAAATGTAGATGGTAGGTTTCTTGAAGAGGTAGTGAAACACCACCAAGGAAATTCATGTTGCAACTTTTTGGCATTATAGCCTTCACCATTAAACTTGAGGTTGGAATTTTATTGTAAAATGTGAGATTTGTAGCCCATGAGCTAAAATCCCTCATACTTGAACTTTTCGAGCTAAAAAAATGCATCATAAGTTGTTATAGCCTTACTTCCCAAGTGGAAATTGTTATGTCATGTCTATATTTGGGCTTGGAAAGGCTAAAAATGCCTTGCGAATTGCCAAATTTTGTGTTTTCATGGTTTTATGTTGGCCATAGCTAAAACTACGCTGGAACCACCTACACCCAGTGTTGGAGTTGTTGGGTTTCTATCTTTCCAACTAGGCCAACAAGGATGCCACAATTCTAGCATGGTTCCACAAGCCCAGCGTAGTTCCAACAATTTCAATGACAATGCCATGAAGCCAATGTAGTTCCAATAAGACCAACGTAGTTTAGTGAAGCCAGTGTAGTTGCAAAGTTCATTTACTATTTATGGTATCTAGCATAGTTTTGATGGCCTGGGTACTATGCTAAAAATTATGGTCTACCATACCTGCAAATTACATCAATTTGTCAACAATCATGTTAGAAATTTGTAGCCAAAAACCAGAAACCGCATGACCTATAAAAGAAATTTTAAATACATTGAATAGGTTCTCTAGGTTCTTCAACTTTATAACTTTTGCAACCTTAAGCACTTGAATTTTCTAGCATTTTTAAGATCTTTTGAGGAAAATTGGAAATTGGTTAAGCATTAGAGACTCTCAGCATAGTTTCCAGCACCAAAAGGTCAAGCACACTTTCCACCATTGTTACCCCAATGCAGAAGATGCAAGCTAAGAACCAATAAGGAGTTTTGGTGATTGAAGTTGGGAAGTACCTAGATCATGAGGCTAACTATAGAACACAACCTACCAACTTCAATAGGCTTCAAGCTTTAGCCAAGTAACTCCCTGTGCATTGGGCACACAATTTGTACATATTTTAAACTTTATACTTTAAATAAATAATTATTTTGATAAAGTTTATAGTTCATTTGTTATACAAGTTCATTCCACGACTAATTTATGTGCTTTCTTTTAAGTCAGATCTACATCTTCATTTAAATTCCTTACCCAAGTTAACACTCCCTAAGTCCCTGGATGATCGACAAGACTATCCACGATGCCTTGGATCCTCTTTCTCAGAGGTCCTTGGCATTTAGGGTTAAAATGTTTCACCTAGAATTTTCAATTTACCAGCAACCAAATTTTTTAAATGTTACAACACCTACCATTAGCACATGAAGTTTGAAGGCGAATTTCAATAAAGAGGGCTTGGAAAGTCATCTACCCAATAGGTGAACACTTTTAAGGCCCATTGATGGCCCTTTTCTCTACATTAAATGTATCCATATTTTATATAAATTGAGGTTTTTGGCTTTGTTCTTCCTAACACTTGACAAGGGTAGTCTAAGGTCTATGTTTTCCTGCTACCTGATTGCTCATTCCCTCAAGGAAATTATTGATTTTTCCCACTTCTCTTTCTATTCTTATATTATTATTCTTATTTCATTTGTATCAGCAGAGTTGGGAATCCTTTCTCAACACTAGAGTGAGGTAACGGGTCTCATCCACGTACAAACCTTTCCTCATTATCTTTTTATGAGTCAAGGTTGTAAAGTTTGTACAAATATCATTTCATTCTAATGAAAGAGAAGTTGAAGTCCTTGAATATTTTTTCTTTATGTTAGAAAGCAATTATGTTCTATGGATGTACCAACGATTGATAGATGATAGGTATTGATTGAGATAGAACTTGAGATGCCAAGGGAAAACATAATAAACTCTCGAGTTCGCCATTGCTTTTAACTAGTTAAATTACCTAGGCTTACCTATAGGAGTACAACATTCTAGTGAGTCATACATCAAGTGAAAAACCAATGACATAACCAATCCAGCTATAAAAGAGCTCATCATTTTGATGTCATTGCCAGGAATGTAAGTGGTATTCAACTACTTAGAATAATGGTATATACTTCCTCATCATTTTCTTTTTCCTTTCCTTAGTTTTTATTTGCTAGACTAGTTTGATTTTTGGAATAGTTTGCTAGCATTTTTTGGAAACATTAGTAGACTAGATTTTTGTTTCTTCTTCCTCAGTATTTTTAGTTTCTTCTTCCTCAGTATTTTTAGTTTAATTTCTTCATGTAACTTTTTGATTTTTCTCTAAAAAATTAGATTTGAATTAGATTTAAGAAATCAAATATGAAAAATCATATCTGAAAATTTTTAATTTAGATCTTTAAATTTTAAATTTTAAAAATTAGATTTCATACATTGGATCTGAAAATTTAAATCTAAGAAATCAGATTTAAAAACACAGATTTGGAAATTTTGGATCTAAAATTTTAGGTTTAAAAAAAAATTTCAAAATTTTGATCTGAAAATTCTGATCTTTAAGTTTAGATCTGGAAATTTGGATTTAGAAATGCTGATTTCAAAATTGCAAATCTACAAGTTTAAATCTAAATATCTTTGAGCAAAATTTATTCTTCAAAATGAAATATTTATAATTTCAAATTTAAAGAAAACTTAGATCATGTTCCTCTTGTGTGGAGTAAGGAAACACGCAAAGAGATTTACATTTTCAAGTTCATAATAGAGGAGACATCATCAAGAAAAATCCAAAAGATCCAAGTAAGTACCCAAACCCTTAGAATAGATTTCATAATTAATGAGTGGTGAGGTACCCTTATGCCTAACCATACGAATCACAAAGCATTCACGTGCAATCTAGTCGAATTTCATGGACTTTATAGTTTCTGGTGCACTAGTCTTCTAAATAGTAAACCTTGCCCTAAGGTTGTTAGTTGTCTTCCCGATTACACTTGTGAAGTACAAAGGTATGGTTAAGTGAAATCAAGGCATATGATTTTTATCATTTTATATTTTATGTTATTTGGTGCTTTAAAGAGAGAGATAAAGTAATTTAATGACTAATCTAAATTAACTAACTAACTGATCTCTAACTGGTCCTAACATAAGCGTCTGGCCTCACTTTCTATACATGTCCTAAACCCACGTATCCACTACTAGGTTACCAAGTGCTACACTACTAGGTGTACCAAGCAATAATATTGTTGGAATTACCAAGTCAATACATGTTACGTTCGAAGCAATCATACTTATGTAAGTAGTCTATCTAGCTTATCTCACCTAATTACCTCATTAGCTTAATTACTGGAAAACATTGCATAAATAACTGAAAACATTGAATCCATTAATAAATATCTAAACTATCTAAAATGCTACAAGGTTTATAAAGAAGCTTGTCTTTATTGTTGCACACATTATCATGCTCATGTACAACAATGCTCGAATAAAGATCTATACATCCAATGACTCCTGCTATAGGCACTCAAGAGAAATATTCTAACTTCCAAATGTAAAAACTATAAGAATTTAGCTAGTATTCTCAATTTGATGCCATAAATGTAGCTAGTGAGCACATATTTATAGGCCATAATAGACCTTTGCGCCAACAGGGCCACATCGATACAATAGACTATTTTGATGGGGCCTAGTTGATGGGGCCCAATTGAGGCAACAAACTATGTCAACAAGGCCTAGTCAACACATCAAACTGTATCTCATCATACCCCCTCAACTGAATGAAAACTTGTCCCATTCTTTACAAAATTAGGAAGGCATGGGATTATTGACTGGCTTTTGACATAACAAAACTGAGTGCCCAGTGTATGGATCAACCACATTACAAAATTGGGCATGGTACAAAAATTGGACAAGCACATCCTCTAATGGCATGAAGACAAAAGAGAAGATCACATAGTCCTAGGAAGGGGAGGCTCCTAAGGCTCTAATAGACCTTCTCCAACTCCAGGCACAGCCAGTGGCTGAGATGTTGTGATTATTCCACTACTACTGCAACTTCTAGTGAAAGGCTAAAACCATCTAGCAATGCTTTCATCCTCTCCTCTTTACTCCTAGGATCATTCATAGTCCATGTAGCTTCACCAATGTGGGCTGGAATTGGAATATCCCAAGGCCAAGGCAATATTGGAAGTAGCTCCTTTACATTGACAAACCAAGCCATGAATTGTTTGTGCTCGATGTCAACTGCTCAGATTGTGTCTTGCAATTCCTGGTAGTCATTTATTCTTTTGGCTAGATTCTTGGCAACAGATCTTTGGTCAGTGAATTTTTCCTTAAGAACCTCAAGTTCAACATTCTCCACCGCAAGCTTCTACTTGGTGTTTTTATGATTCTTGAACTCAACCTCATACAATAAGTATGAGCTGGCCACTTTCTTCTCAAGCTCTGGCTATGACCATCCAACAGTTAGCATTACCAAGTTTTCATATCAAAGATTGGACAACTCCATGTACTCGATCATCTCTTTAATCTGCAACTCCTTCATATGGATTTCTGCCTTGTTGTAGGCATCAATCCCATTAACAATGGATTGCCACATTTCTCTACCTTGCTAGATTTGCTAGAGGGTCTCATTAGCCTTTACCTTCTCCAATTGGATATGCTTTTCATTCATCTCCTTTTGTATGCCAACCTAGTCTCTGTAATGATTTTTAACTTTTTCAAATTTTAAAGGCTTGTTTTTTTAGACAGAAATCTCAATGGTTGACTTCTAATGTAATGTGTGAACCTCCTCCATGGAGAGATTACAATTCTCCATTTTCAATCTTCTCAATTTGATGTTTGCTCTAGCAAGATACTCCTACTATTGATTGATGAATTTTTCTAGCTGTTGTTTTTGTGCATCAACATTCAGTAGGAAATGGTTCTTTGCAATCAAGGTTTCATTTTCCTAGTGTGTCTACATCAAGATTCTCCATACTGAATGAGTTTCAAATTCTGCTATGAACTGATTAAAGACCTTCATTACCATTTCTCCCTTAACCTTCTTTAGCTATTCTTGAAGCTACTAAAAAGCTTCGTCTCTTGTTAATGCAGGGTTGATAAGAGTAGGGTCAACAATTTGGGCACGTAATTCAGCAACTTCTATAGCCCAGCGTTGATTGTGTGCTTAAGTTATTTCAAGTTATCCTTCTAAGATGAGGCACTTTCCCTTTGCCTGTAGTAGTTCTGACCAGGTTATAGCTAGACAATCAAAGATATTCAAAATCGGTTGGCTAGTTCCCACCAGTCGGTCCAACAGTTCTTCATGTTGGGCTACACTCAATTTCTCACTAATTGTCCCTATGGATGTTTGCACATATCTAAGTGTAGAAACATCTAGTACAAGTGCCATAGGTATGTTTAATGCCTCAATGACTTGATTATCATATGATCTCCATAGCTATCTCTGTCCCCTAGTGCTGCATCACTAATATGGTTGCCTCCTCACACTCCTCCAAGCACACTGAAAAGGAAGCATCATTTCCAGAGATTTCTTGGAATAGATGATGCTAAGAGAGAGACACTATTACCTCTCGAGCACTTGGATTTGACCTCATAAGTAACTACATTCATTGTGTAGATAGCATTGATCCACCTCTCTCCATTTGGCTAATTATACGAGCCACTTCTCTGAGGTGACTCATGGCCGATCTATACATAGATGTCTCCACCACTACTTCCTGCCTACTACTCCTGCTATTGCAAGAGCTACTCTCAAATTTTTCACATACCCTCAATTACAATGTAGGCCTCAAGCAATTGCTCATGAGTAGGTGGTGAAGGTGGTCGTTCCTTCTCCTCTTCTGTGGTTGTGGTAGGTGTCTTATCCTCCATCATCTCGGTTGATGAAGCATTAGGAGAATGCCTGAGTGTATCATTTGCATAGCAGACTATCCCTACCATTTTGCATAATTTTTTGATCAAGTAGGGGAAGGGTAGGATTTTCCTTCCATGTTCATTCTCCTTGAAGTGCTTTGCTATCTCTAGATAGATTAGCTGTGGAAGGTTTGCTAGAAATTTTCCTCTTAGTGCGGTGCATGCTTGGGTGGAGAAGGCTATCACCTTAGAATGCCTCACCATTAGATTGAGGTGGTAGGCTGCTATCTTAAAATAGACTTGCTCCACCATTGTAAGCATGCCAAACTCCTTACGATCAACCCCATAACACTGCTGAGCCCACTCCTTCTTTACTCTGTATGAACAGCTTTGCCAATTATGTTCTTACATCAAGTAACCTAAGGACCTACATAATGGCTTCTACTGAGTAAGAAACTTGGATATCCTTGATTTTCATAGTGGCTCTTGCTCTCCTATTGTTCTAGAAGAGATACATTTCTCCCATGTACCACTCTCCACTAGAAGTGATGATTGACCACATGGAAGAGACTTGCGGTTAAGCTCTAACATCTTCTAGAGCCCCTTCAAGCAACAACCTAAATTTTAGCTCTTCAAAAACTAAGTGTTGGACCTCATGGTTCCTAATTATGTTAAGACAAGCTTATGTGAGTGTGACTTCCAATCTGGGTAAAGGGCCTAGCGCTTTGTGTCACTGTGAATGTTCAAATGTAGCTTCCTCTTTGGGAATTTTTCAAACAGATTCCACCATAGCCTCATCTTTGAGAGGTCCCATTGCATGGGTTGCCTTAGCCTATTCTTGGCCATGTCCTTATTGGCCTCTTCCTTCTCTAGGTCATTTCTCCCATGGTTGTAATGGTCCTTCCTCTTATGGTCTCTCTAGTCTTGGTGCCATCTGTAGCCACACATAGCAATAGATTAGCAAATATTATGTAACTTAGAATGACTAGAATACCTTGTCTCATAGAGAGGTTACACTTGGCTAAGGTGTGATTATAGTTGAATGAATTAAGTATTTAATTAATTTAATCTTTGGTTTACCAAAGTTTTTGGAAGGGCTAAGTTCTCAAAATTAATGATTTGATAGTATTTTATATCTTAATCCTTTGGGGGAGTTGGGAAAATTTTTGAAAAATTATCATCAAAACCTTGAGGTTTGCTACCCCCATGACTAAGAGCTTACCTCTAATAACTACAAGATCGAAGAATAGGGTGATTCAACTAAATGGTGTAGGAGTTATAGCCTTGGGGAGGTTCTGGGCTCTAAAAATTGCAAAAAACGCCTTGGGTGTTATGGACCAAATGTGAAAAATTCAAAGTGTTTAGCAATAGTTATACTATTTTTGCATTGCATCGATAGGGCCTCGTCAATGTGGTTAGCTACGTCGATGGGGCCTCATCAACGTAGCTATTGACCACCATTGACTAAGTCAAAACTTGAAAATTACAAAGAGATTTTCAATGAAATTAGGGTCAAATGGAAGTCCAAATAGCCACAAACATGATGAAAATGCGAGAAGAGGGTGTTGAAGTTCCAAAAATTGAGAAAATTAAGAAAAATGGAGAAAGAGGATGGAGAATGAGAGTTCAATGAGCATAAAGTGGTTTGCATAATGGAATATGTGAAAGATAGGATTGTAGCAATGTCGAAGGTAAGGGACTTAACTAACCAAACCAAGAGATATGCAAGTGGGTCCTTCCCATAGTAGGCACATGCCCTTGTTGCCCTTGCATGCCCCCAACTAAGGAGTCCATGGGCCACACAATTGATTAATGGTCATGAAAAGTTAAAGACCAACCAAAAGGAATCTATCCAAGAATTCCAACAAATTAGACTAAGACATTAAACATAAAATAGAAACTGGCAGTGAGGTAAGTTATGGTAGCATAGATGGATGACTAAGAAGCTGGAATGGAATCCCGAATTAAATTCATAAGAAGTTCCTTGTGGAATATGTATTTAAAATGACCTGAGAAGATCCATCCTTAGTCCAGACCAAAATCCATCCTCTTTCAGTCACTTTGCATCACCACTCTAAGACCGATCTACCTACTCAAGGCACAAGAGTCCTCCCACAAAACCACCACCATTCCATAAAGAGAAGAAAAGAGAAGTAGGAAGTAAGAGAGAGAAGGCCTTAGTTAGAGGAAACCTTCAAGCATGGGTAACATGCCTTTCTAGTCTCATAACTAGTGCTTGTAGCCCATTTATTTGTCTAAGGGGTGTGCTTTGAATTCCCATCATATGTTGTTTTTTCTTTTCTTTTTTTCTTCTTTTGTTTTCTGTCTTTTTTTTTTTTTTTTTGAATTTTTAGATGGGAACCACACCACGCAAAGACTTTGTTTGACTTCCTATTAGTAGTTGGAATGAAATGGTAAGAAGTTCATGAAAAACATCCAACCACTCAAGTAATCAAAAGAGTACAAAGAGCATTGAGTTCCCTTGAAGTCACACCCTATACAAACCTTTGAATCCTTTCCAATTCTGGAACTACCAAGGTCACCAATTGATTAAAAGTTTCTTTAATGAAAGGGACCTCAAACACTCATAACAAGGAAAACCATAGAGTTTATTGGATAGGCAGATGTTGTGGACTCACTGCTTGTTTCATGAAAAATAAACCATGTCATAGTTATTAGACATCAAAATTCAAAAATAGAAACCAGACATTGATAATCACAACGTTAAGCATAAACCATCATTAGTAAATAGTAACAATGGCACTATGTCCTATGGTAATAAAGCACTATTATTAGCAAAAATAATGAAAAGTCACATTCAAACAAAGTAAAGTAATATATATATATAAGAAGGTGTAAAGTAATCAAGAAAGGTAAAACATACTAACAATGTTGTAAAAACAAAAATTAAGAAAGTCAATAGAACGAAAAACCAAAGAAAAAAGGTAAAAATCAACAATGTGTAAAACAAAAAGGTAAAAGACTAAGGAGCCATGTGGATAGTTAGCATGGATGGCCATCTCCATCACAACTATGTTGAAAGGAGCATATCTAAAAAATGGAGCATGGTTTTCTATCTATTAAGGTGCTAGTTACACTAGCTTGTCTTGGTTCTAGGACAGGTTTCACTTGTTGGATGTTGACCAACTGCTTTTTATTTGGGCTCTCAAGCTTGTAGATTAACATGGCCCTAGAGGGAAAGGTTTGATTAATTATATAAGGTCCTTCCCACAATGTTTGAAACTTTGTCTTCTAGGGTACGTGGTGGGGTTCCAATAGAGAATCTTATCTTCTAATTGAAATTTCACTTTTCATATTTTGAGGTCATGACATTACTTGTTGAATGCCTTGTGCACCTCATTCAAAGATAGGGCCACTAATCAATTTTCATCTAGCACGTTAAGGTTTATCAGTCTTTATTTTTTGCTAGACTGAAGTTAAGGTTCAGATCATAGGCTTTTGAGAATATATGGAGCTCAAATTGAATCGATAGCATTAGAAGTTTTCCATACACTAGCTCATAGGGAGAGTAGCTAATAGGAAGTTTCCATGTTGAGTGGTAGGTCCATAGGGCATCATTGAGCTTTGTACTCCAATATTTCCTATATTTGCTTATGGTCCTTGTTAGGATCTTTGTGATCTCCCTATTAGTTACCTCTGCTTAACCATTGGCTTGGGGGTAATAGGGTGTTGTTAATTTATGTAACCCCTATTAGTAACCCCTATTAGTTACCTCTCCCTATTAGTAACCCCTAAGCGTTGCACCAACTTTCTAAAAGTGACACCTATAAAATAAGTTCCATTGTTAAAAATTAGGCGCATGGCACTCCAAACCTATTTACAACATTTTGTTGTACAAATCTAGTAGCAGTAAATAATGTATAGTCAATAATAGTTCTTTCTTCTACCCATTTTATGCAATAGTCAACTACTACAATGATATACGCCTTTCCATTAGACATGGATGTGATGGAACCCATGAAGTGAATGCCCCATATGTCAAAGGACTCAAGTGATTGAATCCACTGTTGAGGACCTTCCATTCAAGTAGTCATCCCACCATCTCATTGACAACATTCACAAGATTAGACAAATTGGTGGAAATCCCTAAAGATTTTAGGGCAATAGTATCCTACCATCAAGATTTTTTTGGTCGTGCATCTCCCTATAGTGGCCTCCATAAGGCCCTTCGTGAGCACCATAGAGAATGCGTAGTTGATCTTCGTCAAGGAAACACTAATGAATCAAGCTGTTGGTGCAACCTTGTAGAGGTGCCTGTTGATTTCCATGAAGTATTTGGCCTAATGAAGAAATTGTTACTTCGTTCTAAAGTTAAGATCTTGTGGCATCTCCTTAGTCGGAAGATAGGTGAGGATGTCATTGTACCATGTTGTTTATATGGGCACTTGGTCATTTAGTGCTTATGTAAAGAGAAGTTCATCTAGAAATTGATCAGAGAGTGGGCTCTCCTTCTCTTTATTATCCCATCTTAAGTGAAATAGGTAGTCACCGACCACATTCTTGGTCCCTTTTTGATCTACCATCGTGAGATCAAATTCCTACAAGATCACAAGCCACCGTATGATACGAGGGCTCACCATCGACTCGTTCATTAGGAAGTAGATGGAACTATGATCTATGTGCACAAATACTTTATAACCAAGCACATAGTGCCTAAATTTCTCAAGATCATACGCCACTGCCATTAATTCTTTCTTTGTCATGATGTAATTTAGCTATGCACCTACAATGCTTGGCTCACACAGTGCATGTAATATGGACATTTTTTATCATCTAACTACATAAGCACCACTCTGAAAGAATAATTAGATGTGTTCATCATTATGTGAAATGGTTTGGACCAGTCTAGTGCTCGTAGAATTGGAGTTTCTACAAGTTTTCCCTTCAATTATTGGAATGCATGTTCTCATTTATTGGTCTAGATAAACGGAGCATCTTTCTTCATCAGCTCAACCAATAGCGTTGAGATCTTAAAGAAATTCTCTATGAATCATTGGTAGTAGCTAGTATGTTCAAGGAATAATCATACATCTTTAATTATCTCTGGTTGATGTGTTATTCCTTAGATGACCCTTATCTTCTCCGAGTCTACCACAATCCCTTCTTGTGAAATTTGGTGTCCCAACACAATGCTTTCTTAGACCATGAGATGACTCTTTTGCCAATTAATTCATAGATTTGTTTCCACACATCTTTTCATTACTTGCTCAAGGTGGTCTAAGGCATGCTCAAACGTAGCTCCATAGGTGGAGAAGTCATCCATGAAGACTTCCAAACCACTACCGATTTGCTGCTGGAAGATGATAAGGACCAAGCATTGAAATGTTGTAGGGGCATCACATAGATCGAATGACATCTTACAATATGCAAAAGTTCCCCAGAGACTCATGAGTGTTGTCTTGACTTGATCTTCTAGCATAATTTTGATTTGGTAATAGCCACTATAACCATCCAAGAAGCTATAATAGCAATGTTCAGAGATAGTATCCAACACTTGGTCCACAAATGGAAATGGAAAATGATCTTTTAATGTTGCCATGTTCAACAACATGAAGTCGATGTAGATTCACCACTTGCCACCTTTCTTTGGAACAATTACAAGTGGGTTGACCCACTCACTATCTGTAATGGGATAGATGAACCCTACCTTGATGAATTGTCTTATCTTCTCCTTGATGATCTACTTCAACTTGGGGTTCAGTCACCTTTGTGGCTGCCTTCCTGGCTTCATGGATGGGTTGGTGTAAATGTGATGCTAGCATATCCTTGGATTGATTCCAGTTAGCTCAAGATATGACCAAGCAAAGGTTATTGGCCATCTGTTAACCACCTTTAATAGCTTTTCTTTTTGTTCATGAGCAAGTTTGGCATCAATTATGACCAGCTTACCATTGTTTAAGAATGCATACTCCATGCTGGTTGGTAGAGTTTTCAACTCTAGGGGCTCTTTCTTGAAGTTATCAAGGATTTCCAACTCTCCCCAACAAGTATCATCATCTTCATCATCAGAGAGTTGTTAATGAACTTGCTCAAGTTCGTCCATGCTTTCAACATAAGCACATGTTAGGCTCTTAGTTGGTTCCATGCATAATGTGCTTCTTTCTAAATCAGCTATCAACCACTAGGTATCCTCCTATTTTGTGGTTGTTGCATACAGACACCTTTGAGTATCTATTTCTTGTGCATACTGATTGTATGCTTTAATGTATGTACTTTTGATAGACTAAATCTTTTGCATGCAATTGCATCCATTATCACTGTACGTGATGCATGGGATATGCTTCTTCTCTAACCTTTCAAATTCATTTTCCTTGGAGATATCCAAGGAGAGGTTCCTTATGCCCATTTGTGCATCGACTGTGCTTAACCATGCCCTTCCCATAATGTTGGGGAAGTCACCTTTGCAGTTTTCAACTTTGATCACAAGAAAATCAATAGGATAGGACCACCCACTAACTGTGGTCATAATGTCCTCTACTAATCCCAAGGGAATAGTGATTGACTGGTTTTCCAATTCTAAATGGATGTTGCTCTTCTTGAGAGGTGGTAGGTTCCGGGCCTTGTACATGTCATAAGAGATGAGATTGACACTAAAACAAGAGTCAAAAAGAGTCGTACATGGCTCATGTCCAGTGATCTATAGGTAAATTAGTGGACTTCCTAGGTTAGATATTTTTGTGAAAAGATTTCTAGCCTTTATCCAATTAGAAATAACATGAGTTAACATCACTCTGTGAATCCAAGGTAGCGTTTGGTTTGAAGGACACTCGAAGGTCTTTGATGTATAGGATGAGGGAGTTGGGAATGCAAGGCAACCAGCCATATTAGGTTGTGAGGATTTGGTAGGACTATTGGATCAGAAGAAAGGTTGTTTTCTAGATTGATTTTCTAAACCACTTAGTGGAAAAGCCAGTTGTGAATGTATAGCCCTCGTAGCATTTTGTTGCTATGACTGTGGAGGAATTTCTCCCTACATGGAAAAAGTAAGAGATAACTATGTTGAGGGTAGAGAAATGTGTGCAAATGGATGTGGAGGATGATATGGATATGGGTTCTCTTCCCAAGTGGATGGTAAATATGTTCGGTCGTACTCTAGGGCCTAATAGTGATGCTGAAATGAGGTTTGACTTGTAGAACTTCTTAGAAAAATAGGTTGCTAAACATAGTACCTGTATGGATCTAGTTTCTTGTAAGGGTACTGCTACCTTGGCGGTGGCATTTCCAATGATTTTGATTGGTGCCATTGCTGGTATTGCTCATATGGTTGTGGTGGAGCTCCACTTGGGTAACAAGCTTGCTATTGCTAGTGGAACTACCTTGGATTGCCTTGAGGATAAGGCAATCATCTAGGTGCTTGCCTACCTACTAGTAAAGGATTTAATGTGTACACCCTAGACTCTTGTAAGAATGACACCATAGGGCAACACACCTTCGTATTGATAGATGTCACAACTAGGATCATCATCAGAGTTAGTTTCCACAACTTCTTCTATGGTAGCAGCTTTGCCTTTACCTCTCTGGTAGGCATGTTTAGCTTCTTTTCATCTTCTACATTCATGACCACTATTCTCTTCTTTGGATGCTTTAGCAATCTTCATAAAAGTTTGAAACTTCTCATTGAAAAAGTTCCATAATTTATCAACCTTTTTCGAAATGTCAAAAATAGATTTTTGAATAGGCAAGGTTTTCCTATTCACCACTTCATCGAGTGGTGACTCCTCCTCCTCACAAAATCAAACCTCCCTTTTCCTAATGGAAGGATCCTAATTATACTCTTCTACACTTTCTCTTTTGCATAGCTCTCCTTCCTTTTTTACTACCTACACTATAAGCCTTTGGATCTAATGAGCTCTTAATTCATACAGTCCCTCTTGAGCATAAACCCTAGGAGTTCTTCAAGTTTTTACTCTAAGCCCATCTATGATGTGGCAGAGCTGTTTCCTTTGAGAGTAACCATGACTAGGGCATCAGTGTATGAGTGAATAATATCTGCCCATGGTGGCATCCAAGAGTTCATGTGTTCCTTGTTTCTAGCCTTGGATTTTCCTTCTTAGGTTAGACACTTTAGAGTACATCTGGTATTTATCATTAAATAGTTCTAACATGGTACTCCATCAGTAAACGGATTCTAGCTCCAAGGATTGGTACTAGTTTTCAGCTTTCTTGATGAGTGTCCTAGGGAAAAGCTTGAGTTTCTACCAATCATTTTTAATATTCTGTAAGACACGAGAATTGTGGAAAGCTTGTAGATGTGTCTATGGATCAAAGTTGTATCACCCATCAAATCTTGGAATATTATTCATGTCTAAGCATTTGATCCTACTATCTTTCACATGCTTGGTTGGGATCTTTACTGCCTCTACAATGGTGAGCATGCTTTGAGTCATCAATAGAGGTTCTTCATCATCAGTACGTTGATGACACCAATGATGGTTTCTACCACCTCTACGCTCTTGATGGCCTTGATAGTCATTGTTGTCTCATTGATCACCTTCATCACAATTATTTTGATGGTGGCTTTTATGAGAACCGACAGATGAAGAGGAGTGTTCAGAATTAGATGAAGAGGATGAAGAGGAAGGTGGATCACCACCACCAATACGGTGTCTACCACCACCTCTTCGCTCATTATGACTACCATCCTTAAATCCCTTGCCATCGTGATGTTTACTCGACTCCCTACCTTGACTGTCACTTTTTCCCTAACCTAGTTTATGAATAGTGGATCGCAGGTTCAGGGGCACACCCTCATTACCAATAACAAGGGGTGGATAATCTTCATGTTCAATACCTTCAAAGGGATTATCCTCATTATCATATTGATTTAGTAGGAACAAGGGATTAGTCAAATGTTTTCCCTTCATAGCTTTGTGGTGCTTCTCCTGGTGTTGATCTCTCCTGCATTATGTTTTAGTAGGATAGTAGTCTTGAGTGTCATACCCATTCATAAAGTATTCCTCATGAAGATCTAGAATGCCCAACTTCTTAAGAGTTTGAAAGAGTATCCCAGGCATAGATCAATTAGGGGACAATACGATATTTCCCTCCATGTCAAGCCATCGCATTTAATCATCCTAATGTAGGATGAAGGTGAAGTCTAATACATACTCATCTGGATGAGTATATACCACCTTGCACTCTTGTGAGACCAATGGTTTGACACCATCATGCCTATGAGAAGAAGAAGACATTTTTCAAAATAAATAACATTATCATTCCTTTTGTAATTGGATGTCATTTGAGAGTGATGTTGACCTTGGGTCTGTCCAACAATATTAATAATGTTCACTAATCCTAGATAGCATACATTTCAAAAAACAAAGTCCCTGCTAATGGTGCCAATGATGAGTAACAAGGTACCCCTATGCCCAACCATATAAATCACAAAGTTTTCATGCATGATCCAATCAAATTTTGTGGACTTTATAGTTTTTAGTACACTAGTCTTATAGGTAGTGAACCTTGCCCTAAGGTCATTCATTGTCTTCCACATTACACTTGTGAAATACAAAGGTATGGTTAAGTGAAATTGAGACATATGATTTTTATCATTTTATATTTTATGTTCTTTGATCCTTTGAAGAGAGAGATAAAGTAATTTAATGACTAATCTAAATTAACTAATGAATTAATCTCTAACTAGTCCCAACATAAGCATATGACCCCACTTTTCATACACATCTTGAACCCACGTATCCATTGCTAGTTTACCAAGTGCTACACTACTAAGCATACCAAGTGAATACATGTTATGTTCAAAGTGGTCATACTTATGTAATTAATCTATATAGCTTATCTTGCTTAAATACCTCATTAGCTTAATTACTGGAAAACATTGAATAAATAATTGAAAACATTAAATGCATGAATAAATATCTAAACTATCTAGAATTTTGTAAGCTTTATCAAGAAGCTCATCTCTATTATCACACACATTGTCGTGCTTAGGTACAATAGTGCTCGAATAAAGATTTGTACACTTAATGACTCTTGTTGCATGTACTTGGAAGAAATATTCTAACTTTCAGATATAAAAATTGCAAGATTTCATCTACTATTCTCAATCCAATGCCATAAATACAGCTCAAGAGCATGTATTTATAGGCTAGGATGGACCCCTATGTCGGCCACATTGACGTAATAGACTGCATCAATGGGACATAGTCAATGGGGCCTAGTCAATGCAACAAATTGCATCAACAGGGCCTAGTAGACGCAACAAACCATATCTCATCAATAATTAAAGAAAAAGAGAGAGAAAATTTATTTTCCTTGAAATCTATCAAAATCTAAGTTTTAATATTTCATTATTTTATTACATTTAAAATATTAATTTACATGCTTTTGGAAAGAATTAATTAGGAACAAGCATAATAATTGTTAAAATCTCTAGTTCCCTTTCAATTTGTATTTGGATAAATATGGGATGTGAACTTTAGGTTTATTGTTTACTTTAATCTTTTTAATCCTTTTTAAGTTAATTAAATAATGAATGATTGGAACTAAACATAAACAAGGTAAAGTATCACCAAGACCTATGAGAATCCAACCAAGAAGAACAATTACTAATAGATACAAGAGTGATATTGTAGACAACTCCATCTCTTTGAGAGATGGAGATTTTAAAAATTATAATGAAAAAAAACCCTTTAGAGTCCCCTACTTCAAACAAACACAAACTTCAAAAATTATAAGCAACTCAAAATAGTAAAGGAAAATTTACAACTAAGTTGCTAGTTAACATATCACAAACTTTTCAAGAAGAAGAAGATTCCACAAAATTAGAGTGATATAATTTAGTAACATCTGGTAATCCTCTCTTTGAGCTAATGAAACCCCATTCTAAAACACCTCATGTATGATCAGATGATGGAGAATGCTATGTGTCTCAAGGTTTTTTTATCAAATATTAATGTGAATCCTATAGGGCAACAAGTTTCATTTAGTAATATGAATGACACACATGTTAATGATTTTGGACCTTTCTCCTCAATGCCATTTTCAACTTCTAATATGGGGGTTGGATTTAGTCATTCAATTCAAACATGCATAGGTGGTCTAGGTGTAGGAATTCTTGTACGTACTTCAACATGTCGACCCTCAACATCTAGCACACAATCATTTACAGCCAACCAAATACCATCCTTTCTTTATTAACAAGGAAATCAATTTCCTCCAAGACCAGGTACAACTATAGGTGAATTACTAAATCAAAGAACCACCAATATTCTACAAGGACCTTTAGTTTCTCCCTCTGGTAAGTATGTGGAAGTGAAGAGTATTCACTTATTACCCATCTTTAGAGGAATGAATGATAAGAATCCAGTTAGTCACTTGAGGCATTTTGAAACAACAATTGTTATGCTGACACCACATGGTGAGGATCATACAAAGATGGTTGAATTCAAATCATCTCTTAAAGATAAGATAGATTTTTAGTTACAAATACATATAATTCCTATAACTTCATGGAAGGAAATTAAAAATGCATTTTGACAACAATTCTTGTTTGAGGATAAGCTATATTCCTTAAGAAGCAATTGATGAGTTTTTCATGATGTGAGAATGAAGATTATGAGCAAGCCTTTGGTACATTTAAAGCTTTGTGTTTAAAGAACCCAAACCATGGATTTCTATCCCATCAACTCATTCAAATTTTTAAAGAAGGATTATTATCTTATTGTAGACAAAATGTAGATTTTTCTTGTGGAGGAAACATTTTAAAAATCACACCTGAAGCAAGATGGCAAATCTTAGATTCCTTAATTGATCAAAGTAAATGATGGCCTACGCCATATCTAACACATGGAGAATTTGAAGAAACTAAGACATGAATAGGAAAGGGAGACAAATTAACAAAATTTTTGATAAGTAGTGTCAAATTGTCACAAGACCAACTCTACTATGATTTATGTAATAGCCAATAACACACTTTAGATAATTGCCCTACACTACCTTTCTATGATGAACATATTCAAGAATCTATAAAAAATTTTCAACAAACCCAAAACTCAAATCAAGGAAGGGGAACCTATGGCCAAGAAATTTTTACTTCTAGCAATTTTTAATCTAATTCATTTAAAAACTATTTTCAAACTAGAAATCCCTCTCTTTATGATCAAGTATAAAGAAGGATGAACAACATAGAAGGAGAACTATGTGAACTATGAGAGGAGATTAGGTGTAGATTTCAAGATTTAGAAAGAAGAGAACTATCATCTCAGCCTAAGCCTAATCCAATTTCACAATGGAAGGGTAAAGAACAAGTAAAGAGAATAACCACATGAAGTGATAAAACAACAAAGGAACCCTTGCATTCTAAAAATAAAGTAACATTCACCAAACCATCATAAATCATTAGTTACCTAAAGATATAGGAGGAAGATGATGGATATAACAAAGATGGTGATGATGATCAAGAAGATAGAGTGAACATACCTTTAATATCATCATCCTCTTCCTCCTCTTCAACATCATCATCATTAATACCTCCTAAACTTCCATCAAAAAAGTCACGGGATATAGCAGGACCATACCCTAATAGGTTGTCTAGGAAACTACATCGAGAGAACCATCTAAAAAGACTTTCTAAGGATATACACCTTAATATTCCCTTGTATAAAGAAATCCAAGACACTCCTCTTTGTGCTAAGTATCTTAATTTTAGGCACCAAAAACAAAAAGATAAAGATCCCACGATAAGTATACTTAGCAAATTGTATAATAAATCTTATTCAATAGAGACTACCACCAAAATACAAGGACCCTAGAACTCCAATCATCCCCATTACCATCAAGGATAAATACCTTCAAAATGAACTACTAGAATTAGGGGCAAGTATAAATAGCATGCCATCTAGGTTAGCTTAACAGCTAGCTATTTTAGACATCAAGAATACCAACATGACTATATCCTTGGAAGATGGTACAACAATATCACATTTAGGAATAGTGGAGGACATCATAATTAAGGTTGAGGATGGATTATACCCTACTAATTTTGTCATACTAGAGGTTCATGATTTAGATTACTTTGCTGATATCCTAGGAAGACCTTCGTTAGCCATCGCTAATGCCATAATTCATGGTGATCAGGATTACTATAACTATTCTTTGCTAATATGACATTTAACCTAAACATTTTTAACCTCAATAAGAATGTTTTAGAAAGATGTCAAGAAGTAAAAATGATTTATGAAGTGGCCCTAATGATGTTAGCTAAGGATGAAGAAGTATTAGTTCTCAATAATTAACAAAAAGTCCATATTAATAGAAAAAAAACATCAAAAAATTCATGAACAAATCAATCAATCATTGGATTTTAGATTTGATACATTAACATGTGAAAACTCCTTACAAAAAAGTGCAAACCAACTTAAGGAACTACCAACCACTCTTAAATACATCTTTGTAGCTAAGGATAAACCCTTTATCATAAATTTTGAATTAATAACAAAACAAGAGGGTAAGCTACTAGATGCATCAATAAGAAAAATGGGCACATTTGCTTGGACTTATGAAGATTTAAAGGAACAAATATCTCCAAATATATGTCAGCATCATATCTAGTTAGAGGATGAAGCCAAACCAATACGAATACCTTCTAGGACACTTAACCCTACATTGAAACAAATTGTGAAAGAAGAAATCACTAAAATATGGAGAAGAAAGATAATTTATCCCATCTTAGATAGTGAATGGTTTGGTTCCATAACTGTGGTACCTACGAAAAATGGCAAATGGCAAGTATGTGTCGATTATTGAAAGCTAAATCAATACATAAGAAAAGATCATTTTTGCTTGCCATACATTGATCAAATTCTAGAACATTTACAAGGACATCAACATTATTGTTTCTTAAATGGATTCAGTGGTTATAACCAAATAGTCATAGCCACTAAAGATTAACATAAAACTACATTTACATGTCCTTTTGGTACCTTTGCATTTAGAAGAATGTCATTTGGATTATGTAATGCTCCATCCACCTTTCAATGAGCCATGACCTTAATATTTATTGACATGCTCAAAGAATTTGTTGATTTTTTTATGGATGACTTTTCATAATTTGAAAATTCCTTTGATCAAACCTTAGATAGGTTAGAATTAGCGTTAGAAAGATGCATTAAATAAAATCGAAAGTTAACTTGTGAAAAGAGTCATTCCATGGTTACAAAAGAGGTAGTTCTAGGTCATGTCATCTCAAGAGAGGGCATTGAAATACACCAAAATAAATTAAAATCCACAACTGCCTTATCCTCAACAACTCACATTCAAAGTCTTAGATCCTTTGTAGGACATGTAGGGTATTATAGCCATTTTATTAAAGACCTTTTAAAAATTTCTAAACCACTATATCATTTACTTGAGAAAGAGTTTTTGCTTCATTGGAATAATGATTATGAGAAACCATTTTAAAATCTTAAAGAAAAAATTACCACAACTCCCATTTTCAACACTCCAAATTGGGAAACTCCAAATGTGTGATGCTAGTGATATAGCCGTAGGAGTTGTATTAGGATAATTAGTTAAGGGAAAACCTAACATTATTTATTACATTTCCAAAAGCTTAGACAATGCTCTAATTAATTATACCACTACAAAAAAAGAACTACTACCAATAGTATATGCTCTAGATAAATTTTGACACTATCTTGTAGGCTATAAAACTTGAGTATATATGAATTAATCCACTATTAAGTTTCTAGCCATAATGAAAATAAAAAATTCAAGAATAATATGATATGCCTCTTATCCAAGAGTTTGACTTGCAAATTCTTGATAACAAAGGATGAGAAAATGTGGTAGCTAACAATCTTTCACAATTAGCCTTACCAGAAGAGTTTAGAACATTGGGCTCTCTTAATGATAAATTTTCAAATGGAAACCTTTTTCATTTACAACAAAAAGGACCATGGTATGCTAACATTCCAAACTATTTGGTAACGTTAAAAACTCATGGAATGATACACCTAACATGTTAGTATAGTTAAATTAGAAAAGTCATTCATAAACTTTTACAGTATTTGTACTTGTGAGTTGTGCTAGGCTATAAAAGTTGAACGTGGATAGGGTGCCTCCAAAAATTTTAGTATCCTAGCTACTAAATAAGGATATTTGCCAAAAGCCAACTTGGTATAGGTCAATACCTATGAAGTCTAGAATGATTTCAAATGCAAATTACAAATAAAATAAACTAAAAAGTATATATATAATAAACCCAAAAAATGATTCAAATGAGATACAACTGAATACTTCCAATTAATTCCTATCACTAGTTACCATTTTTAAAAAGATTTATCTAATGCAATAACTTCAAGATTAACAAGCTAATTGCTTAATGCATTGGATGTAAGCTTTTTTAAAAAAAGAAAGAAAGAAGAGAACAGACTAAGTTTACAAATAATAATAAGAGTTTCATGATTGGTTACTCAATATATCACCAATAAAGACCAACGATCGAGGTTTTCCTCTGAGTACTTCGGTTTCCTCATGAAAAATATTTAATAAGTTTTCAGTACTCATTATTTCTCTCACATTATTTTGCCAAGGGATTGGCAAAATGCTAGTTTGGGGCTATGATGACCACCTATAATAGTAATATTTCTTAATAAATAATGTTTATATTACTTTATATTAAATCACTTGTAAGTATATTTTACTCAATTATTATCATCTGTATTATGTTCTATCTCATTAATAATATTTTTGTATATCTTATTTTGTATGAGTAAAAATTGGGATTAAATGATTTTAAATGAAAATGTTAACTACACCATCATGTTTAGAACATTTAAATTAACTAATCTTGATCCCTAGTTTGCATAAAATGGATTTTGGACATGAAAGTTGTGGTCAGTCAAAGTTGGCCATGAAGAGCACCCATCAAATCCATCATACAAGAAGAAATGATCTGCACCTACCATTAGCACATGAAGTTTGAAGGAGAACTTCAACAAGGAGGACTTAGGAAGCCACCTACTTAGTAGATGAATACTTTAAAGCCATCTACCCAGTAGGTGAATACTTTTAAGGTCCATTGATGGTCCTTGTCTCTTTGTTAAATGAGGTATTGGGCTTTGCTTTTCCTAACACTTAAGGAGGGCAGTCTGAGATCTATGTTTTCCTACCACTTGATTATTAATTTCCTTAAGGTAATTGCTGAATTTTCCCATATCTCTTTCTATTCTTATATTATTGTTCTTATTTCATTTGTATGAGCGGAGTTGAGAATCCTTTCTCAACACTAGAGTGAGGTAATGAGTCTAATTCATGTATAGAGCATTTCTCATTATCTTTGTATGAGTCAAGTTTGTGAAGTTTGTATAAATATCATTTCATTTTAATGAAAGAGAAGTTTGTGTCCTTGCATATTTCTGCTTTATGTTAGAAAGCAATTACATTCTATGAATGCACCATCAATCAATAGGTGACAAGTATTAATCAAGAAAGAAGTTGGGATACCAAGGGAAAATGCAATACACTCTTGAGTTTTTCATTACTTCTAGGTACTTGAATCATCTAGGCTTACCTCTATGAGTATGACATTTAGGTGATTCATAGATGAGGTGATGAACTAGCAACAAAACCAATACAACTATAAAAGAGCTTATCATTCTTCTAAGATAGTTTCTCTATTTCCTCCACTATCCCTTGACAGATAACTAGTGCTTAGTTGGTTGTCCTTCCTTGGGACATAGCCCAAGATAATTCATATAACCACTTGGGATCTTCTTCTATTTCTAGCTGATCTTATTGTATACAAACACTCAAAAAACAAGGGGACAAGCTTTCTCAAGTCTTCATTGGTTACCTTATGTATGTTGATGGCATCTCTCTTTTCTGATCCTACCCACTCTTCTACCACTAACAGCTATCGCAAATTAATTTTAGAGTTGTTGATCTTTATTTCTTTCTCTAGAAAACTAAGCCAGTACCTCAATTTCATGGGACCCTAGATGATGACAACCTCTTTCTAAGCCGCATGAACTATAAAAATGGCTTTCTCCATAAAGTAGTTCTTTGCTAACCCCACACATTTTAGTATGTTGGGATAAGGGTGCTATAGGCCTAGAGCATATAGAATGTCTGCCTTGTTAAACTTATTAAAGTATTTATCCCCCTCCCCTTCAAAAAGCCACTTTTCGACACTTTGTGCCTCACTTGTTGTCCTAACTTCAAATTCTTCAGCCAAGCTAGTCACATCAATGAACTTGACATTTTCAAAACTTATTTAAGCTATAATAATCATCACGAGATAGCTAGTATAGCAATAGAAACCTCTTATCTCCTTTATAACAAAGAATTTAACTGCAAATACTTATCTTTTGGTCTAAGAATGATCCTCAATCTTATGTCACTTTGCATTTTCTCCATTAGTTTCACCTCATAATAGGTAGTGCCAACTCCTATTCTCATATTCACTCCAAAACATTTAAAGCTACAAGCTTTTGTATTGGGCTTCAAAGTGGGATATAACCTGAGGCCACTACTTGTGTTATTAAGATTTATCCCATGGCAACATCTACAAAAACTCTAGATGATCTAGTTCCTATACATTAAGATCCATAAACCTGCATATCCATATCATAATTAATCATGACTGATTCTTAGCCTATTATTCTTACTAATTCAAAAATAACATAACTTTTCATGACAATTTATGAACCTAATGGTTTCAACATTACTCTAGAAGTTTGTGTTTCTACAAGCAAGGTGTTGTCAATGCTAAATTGTTGATGCTCTCTTCACTCCCATAACTTATCCAAGAATTTCCTATAAACCAAGATGTCCTTGGATAGCTCTTATATTTTTTACTGTTGGTCATAAATAATCTCTATTAACTCAACTAAAAATCAAGGGAGTATGCATTCCAAAGCTCTCAAGATGATCTCCTCTCCCAAGCCTATCTAAATCACTAAATGGAAATACTTGATGCAAAACCTCAAAAATTTTATGGCCCTATGTCAAGCCGATAATTTTAAGGCATCAAGAAAGCATCATCAAATAGAAGCTTATGCTTGATAGGTCCTACCTTCCTCATTTTTTTCTCTAGAATACTCCTTTCATCCACTAGTAGGAAAAACATAGGCTCAATCACCAAGAGACTTGGTGTTGCAACACTCCTACAAAAGTAATATAACACTTAGTTCTACCACATCAAAAATACAATATTATGCCTTGTTTACTCTTGATAATTAGAGTGCTTGATGCCAAACATCTTTTGACTTATTATGAAACCTCTTTCTAGTATCTCACATAAAAACTTCTAATACTATTCTATGACATTTACTGTCAATAGTCATGTTGGATCCTACTCAACATGTAACATCATTTCTTTTGAGCATATTTTAGTTCAGTCCAAATGCCTAATGTTGTGACCAAAACTAAAATCATATGTCAAGCATTTATCTTATGTAATAATATTATCTTACATAAACACTTTCTACATGATGCATCATTAGTTCCGTCATTGGACTTAACATGTTTTTTAAAAGACTCTGTGTTAGAACTTCTCACATGGTGTTCTTCAGCATTATGTTTTTCTAAAAATTAGAAATTCTCATTCCTTGAAAATGCGCATAAAAATTATAAAAATGTACTATAAAAATGATTCCATACATGCATTACTATATTTTGCACATAAAACACACTCAAAATTATTCCTAAAATGATGATTCAGCCTTCAAATCTCTTGCCCTGGCAGCTTACACAACAACATTAATTAAAACAGTCATGGAATCATTACAATGCCAAAATTTTAGGTCCAACATTTATTAAAACCGTAAGTAAAAGATTTTTTTCTTGACCACAAATGTTACATAATAGCATGCATATGCATGAAATTATTTTTCATACCTATATGAAATCAAATTAATCAAAATCCTTGAAAACCGAGGTACATCTTTTTGGGTTCTCAATCCCCTAGCAAAGTCAAACTTAAAATTCTAAATTTCTCCACTTCAAATAATGCTACCTAGCTAATTTTTCTTAAATTTAAACTAGCAAAATGTTTTACTAGTAGAAATTATTAAAAATTTAGAAACCAAATTGGTGCTATAGTGAAGTATGCAAAAATAGTACTTAACCAAACCTAAGATTCCTAGCTAGGGTTTTTGTTACTTACATCTATTCCCTAGAAGGAAGAATGTAAGATTGTAATAGTTCTCTACTACTATTGGTTGGTTCCATCCCTAGATCCTTGTCTACTGTTTGCACTTTCCATTGCTTATCTTCTAGTTCTCAACTTATCAATTTCTACTCATAGCTCTTCTCTTGCATCATTTTCTAAATTGGTATGCTATAAATGAAAGCTTTCATGTCATTTTCTTCTTTTACTTTTGCTTATATGGGCTAATAAAATGATGACATTTTTGAAAAATTTTAACTTTTGATGCACAATGTTTTGATGTTCCTTAGTTTTGACATTGCACATCATTTCTTTTCTAAATCTCTTCATGAACTCTAATTGCTCCAATTTTGGTCTAGGTCAACATGGCTACTTACTCATTATTCCTACTTCTGCCTCTTATCTTAGACTACACTACAAATCAGTTTTGTCAAACCCTAGACATTTCTTTTACTAACCTTGAGTCAAATTCAATAAGTACTACTTTTCTTATAGCTTGTATAAACATTACTAATGATGAATTACTTTCCTACTATGACCTCTTTTTCCTTGATCATGAGTCCTCTTTGTCAAATGATCACCTGGTTAATTTTTCCATAATTAACAATAAAGGTGAACAAAAGATACTTCAACTTAGTGGTCTTTTCTCTCAAGATTGCTAGGAAGCTATCCTAGATATTTTACATAATAACTCAATTGCTTTCGCTTGGGGCTATAGTGACATGCCTAACATAGATCCAAGGCTAGTACAACACAACATTTTATTGGAAAAAGGTTATAAGCATATTAAATAGTAGGTTAGGAAAATTCATCCAACTATTTTTGTTGCTATAAAAAAAGAATTTACTAAGCTCTACAATGTTGGGTTTATTCATCCTATAAACTATTCTGAATGGGACTCTAACATGATTTTGGTTGACAAGAAGAACAATGACATTCATATATGCATTGATTTTCAAGATCTTAATAAGGTCACACTAAAAGACAATTTTCCATTACCAAATATCAATCAACTCATAGACTCAACAACTAGTTATGCTCTTTTATCCTTTATGAATGGGTTTTATAATTACAACCAAATCCAAATAAATCCATAGCACCAACAATATACTACTTTTATGATCCCTTAGGGAATATTTTGCTAAACTAAAGTGTCTTTAAAAATTATGAATACTGGAGCAACCTACCAATGTGCTATAACTTTTATTTTTACATACATGATGTTCAAAACAGTCAATGACTATATTGATGACTTCACTATCAAATCTACTTTAGCATCTAATCATGCTTCTAACTTAGACTAATTCTTAGCCCACTATGATAATTTTAAGCTTTTTCTTAATTCTAAGAGGTGCATCTTTGTTGTTCTTACAAGTAAGATGTTGGACTATCATGTTTCTCATTATGGTATTGCAATTGACCTTGACAAGGTTAAAGTTATTATGGATCTTTCATCACTTATGAACATCTTAATCTTACTGATTATCTTCATTCTTTCAATAATGTTCTTTGTAAGTCTAACACTTTCATCTATGGTGAAACATGTCAAAAGGCCTTTAATTCCATCAAAGAGATCTTGAATTCTCTTATCATCTTACATCCTCCACAACTTAACCAGCCTTTTTATCTTTATCTCTTTAAAACTAATCATTTCATAGCTTTCATGCTTTCATAGTTGATCTCCTTATATATTACATATGTCACAAGTTTTTAAACTCTAAAACTAAATATTTAGACATCAAACAGTCTTGTCTTCACTCTTAAGTGAAGTCATTATATTTTAAATACTAAAGTGTTTGTTATTTGCAAGGATAACATTCTTAAAATGGTTACTAATAAGCCTTTTGATAGTCATTACCTAGCTCATTGAAAAAAAAATTTCATTAACTTTAATCTTTATTATCTATCTTAGCACTCTATCAAAGTTCAAGCTATAGATAATCTAATCTCTTCTTCTAAATCTAATGATGTTATCCATAGCTTACATAACAATATGATTAACTCAAATGTTGTTCTTCATTTTGATGGAGCTCATAATTCCTTTGAATCTAATGTAGCTTGTGTTCTCATTCTTTCTACTAAACAAATCCTTTATAGGGCTTATAAACTTGACTTTTCATGTACTAATAATGTAGTTTGATATGAAGCTCTAATTTGCTATCTTTTACTAGCTTGACAGAACGAAGTCAAACCTATTACTATTTATGGTGACTCTCAGTTCATCATAAAATAAGTCAATGGTGAATATGATTGCAAAGTTCTTCATCATGTTCCTTATCTAGAGATGGCTAAGAAACTTATTTCTTCATTTTCAACTTATATATTAAGCCATATTCCACTTTTTGAAAACATGCTATATGATGCTTTGGTAACATTTGCAATTCATGATGATCCATCTATCATATGTAATTAACTTGTGTAATCTATTTGCTTAACACCTATCATACAATCTCTTAACATCTCAATCAACACTATCAACATAGATGATAGAAATCACTAGTACAATAATCTTCTTCATTATCTGACTACTAGTGAAACTCCTAGTCATCTAAAGCCTACTCAAAACAATGCTTTATGCAAACATAGTTAGCATTTTCATTTAGTAAATATTGATATTCTATGTTAAGTTTCTACTACAGGTGTTCTTCTACAATACCTTAACCTAGTTAAGTCTAAGAGATTCCTTGATTATGTTCATTCAAGAGTTTGTGACGAATACTTAGGATCATGCTCTCTAGCTTCTTGTGTCATCTCTTTGGGTCATTGATGGCCAACCTTAGCTAAGAATGTTCATGATCTAGTCAAAACATGTGATACTTTAAAAAGACATGCATTTCTTATTTATGATTCTTCATAAGAACTTAACATCTATCAAATCACATGGCCTTTTTAAACATAGGGCTTAGACCTCATTGGTGCTAGGCTCTAATTTATTCTAACTACTATGAAATACTTTACCAAGTGGGTAGAAGTTGTTACTTTGCATTCCACAAAGTATTGTTTCATTTTCCATTTGATTTTATATCATATTATCACTCACTTTGGTGTACCTCTCTAGATTGTAACTAACAACGGATCTTAGTTCAAAAGTAAGAAGGTAGCTAATTTTTGTTCCACATATTGCATCACCTAATCATTTTCCTCATTTTACTTCCCTCAATCCAATGATCAAGTTGAATCCACTAATAAGACTCTCATCCATTTTCTTTGTACCATGACCAATAGAACCCAACACAATTGGCGCATTTAGCTATCTCATGTCCTTTGGGTCTATTACACTACTTGTCCTACATCTACTAACCATACCCCATATCTTTTAAACTATGGTTCTAAGGCAATCTTACCAATCGAGCTTTGAAATCCATCTCTCCATGTTACTCTACATCATTAGTGCTCAAATCAAAACAACAATAGCATGCAATGCATTAAATTTGAACTTCTCGAAGAATAATGATAAGCTTCTTTAAAGTATTTACATGAATATTAAGAAGATATTCATCATCAACATTCTAAGAATATTAGAATTAGAAAGATTTCATGAAGGTAACTTAATCATTTGTCATTTTTCAAACTCTAAAGATACAAATTTGTCTTCCAACTAGTAAGGTTCTTTCTTGGTAATTTAGTCTCTACAAAATGGTGCCTACATCTTATTTGATCTAGAAAAACATCAATTTCTAGATCTTATCAATGGAACATTTTTAAAGCACTAATATATGTAGCCAACCATTTTTTCATAATATTGAACTTGATGGTTTTTAAAGATTAATCAAGTGTTCTTCCAACAACAGTTTATCCTACAATAGCTCTTTTCTAGTACAATGGGATACATACTACATCAACATAATAGGTTTGCTCTAATCTTGTTTTCTTTGTACTATTTTTGATTACTCATTATCCTCTCTATCTCATATTCTAATATATCTATAGCTATTTTCATCATATATCCCTACTCCATCTATCTCATTCTACTCTACTCTGCTCAGCATAATCAGTGCGGTTTTTGAATGTTTGATATCTCATTGCTTCATGTGAGGATATGACTAAGCATACTATTGAGTGGGATATGGAGGGATTATTATTTTAAAAATATATGGATATGCTTTTTGGCCATACAGTATGTAGGATTTAGTCATGTCGCACTTTTGTGACATAGCACCATCCTCATCATAGGTGTATGGGTAATATTCTCTTTTCTCTCATTTATTTTTTTTACTTTCTATTTTATACACTATAATTTTTGCTCATCTATACCATATTTCTCTTTTCTTCCTCTCATCCTCTTTTGTCATCTATTTTCATTTCTCTCTATATTCAACATTAGTAAGGTCAAATGAGTGTCTCCATCCTAATACAATAAGGGAGTGGTGAGTATTGAATGATGTAAGGAGTGAATATTTATGAGTGAGGTAAGGAAAAGGTTAGTTCTAGGGATTTAGTTGTGTCCCATTTCTATAACATAGTGCCTCATTGTTGGTATATTAGTGATGTCTCTAACATGCTTTTCCCCTACTTTTATTATTTTTTACTTTTGCTTCCATCTATCTTCTTATCTTTCTCTATCTCTTTCTCCTCTCATGCTTTACATTGGTAAGGCTAAACGAGTTTCTCTACTTTTCTTTGATGAGGGTGTGATTAAGAAAATTGAGTGGATTAGGGAGTAATTTGTTTAAATTTTTATTACTTTTTAGAATGTAGCCATGCCCCACTTCTATGGCATAGCACTGTTCTTATGACAGATGTATTAGCGATATCCTAGATTTTCTCCCTTATCATCTCACTTCATTTAAACCCTCTTGTAGGTGCCTAGCTTATTATATATAGAGCATCTTAGCATCAATAGCAGGTTGTTATTCTTTTTTTATGGATTGTCTTTCAACCTTTTTACAGTATCCATCAAGAGGGAGCAATCTTATACCTACTTTAGCTTTTTCTATGTAAGTTATAGTTTTGGGTACATTTGATATTTTCAAATAGCACATCTCCTTAAAAGGCCCTACTTTTAATGTCTTGTCTCTTTGGCAATATTGTTTTTGGTTATCATCTCCATAATACCCTAGACTTAACATCTCACATTATTCATGATGTCACTTTTGGTTGCTTATCTTCTAGGCTTCAGTTTCCATGTCCAATATCATCTTTTGCGTTGATCCTAATTTGTAGTTTCAACATCAATGCTTGTTATAATTTCATCTTTCAACATCCATTATTACTTTTCTACATCAACTACATTTTGACATATGCTATAACTACGAATGTCATTTCTCCTATCCAAAAGCTTCTAGAAGTTTCTATGGATCCAAATGCATCATTTCTTTGCAATCTACGAGGTATTTCTAGCTTATAAATAGGAGCATACCCCCAAGGAACAAGGGGTTAAACATCAAAGAAAGTAAAAACTTTAAGATAAAAAATATTTCTAATAATTACTTTTGTAAGCATCCAAATTTCTAAGCACTCTTAACCATTTTCAAAGCTTCTAATTTCTTTTGCTTTTCCCTACTGGTGTATTGTATCCCCATTGTGTTTTTCTCCTAACTCATGATGATTTCAATTGGATCTAGATCCATGCATTGATCTGATTCAACCCCTTTATTATTTCATCAATTCTTCATCTACAGCAGCTTCTGTTTTCAATCAATATCTTCATCAGGTACACAAATTAGATAGAACAACAAGGTTAACACAGCTCACCATCAACCATCTTTGATCCCCTAATTGTATCTCCACAACTATTAATGCTTTCTTCTAGGTTCCTTTCCTAGTTATCTGTTTTACTCTTCTCTAAACCTTATACTTATTTAGCATTGTAACAGTATTTACCTATCTTCATTTTGCTTGATCTAAGAGTGAAGCTTGTCTTTAATTTTCTAGATCTAGTTTTATCTTGTCAAATACTTTCCTAATCTATTAATTTGCATGCTTAACTTCTTTTACGATTCTTGCCTTATTCAATAATAAAAATATTATATTAACACATATGTTGCTTGTTAATGTTACATTACTCCACTCTAATTATTATTCCATACAATCTAATTGCTTAGATTTAACTTGTGTTTGGTGAAAACACAACTTAGATTATTAGCTTCTCTCACAATCTATAAGTCCCATTCAATTTGAGGAATATTTTTGAACCATTTGGTGGCAATCAAATGTAAAGCTCATTTTTTGTAATGTTGTTGTAAGTCTAATAATAACGATTCTCACTGCAACACATGACTCTTTTGTACTACTTAATATTCAACACCATATAAGATAGCAAGCCTTATTGTGGTCTTATAAAATTTCTTCTTTAGTTTTATTGGTATTCTTTTATTACATAGAACATCACTAACTTGTCTCTATGTTGACTATCTTGTCTTAATATTATTTCTTATATCTTTATCAATTTCACCATCTAATTGGAGGACTAATCCTAGGTAGCAAAACTATTTGCAATAAGGGGCTTTTTGACCTTGAATTATCACTTTTATTTCATCAGTATTTATGTTATTATTAAAATTACATTCCATTTATTTTGTCTTACTTTTGCTAATTTTTAAACATTTTGATTCTAGAGCATGTCTCCACTTCTTTATTTTAGAAGCAGTATTTTCTCAAGTTGTAACCACCAACACAATATCATCTGTAAATAGCATACACTAAGGGAGTTCATCTTGTATTTTTTTGATTAATTCATCCATAATAATGGTAAATAAGTATGGGCTAAGCATAAATCCTTAAGGTAGACCTACTATGACTAAAAAATTGTATGTTGTTACATGAGTTATTTTAATTATAGTGATAGCTCCTTCGTACATGTCTTCAATCACTTTAATGAGGTGTTAGCCTAGTGGTAAGGCTCTTGATTTGAAAGTGTCAAATATGGATTTGATTTTGATGGAAAATGATGATTTATAAAGTTCTAATTAGAATATATATTTTGGGGTGTACCTATATTATAATTATTTCAGGGTTCCAACACACCCTCCCCCTTACTTTCATATATGTATTAGGATGTTTTTTCTTTCTAAGGCCCATCAAATAATATCTCTAAGTACCTTGTTATATGCTTTTTCCAAGTCAATGAAGGTCATATATAGATTTTTTCTATGTTTTCTTAATTTCTCCATCAATTATCATATTAAGAAAATAGCCTCTATAGTAGATCTTTTTAGCATAAATCCAAATTGATTTTTTGATTTTGTTGACTCAAGTCTAAGATGCTACTCTATAACTCTCTCCTAAAGCTTCATAGTATGGCTTATGAGCTCAATTCCTCTATAGTTTTCTTAATTTTATAAATCTCTTTTATTTTTGTAAATGAGAAAAATAATGTTTTTTCTCCAATTATTGGACATTTCTTTGTCCTTCAAAATTTTGTTAAATAATTTTGTTATCCAAGAAACTCTTGTACCTCCCAATGCTTTCCAAGCTTCTATTGGAATGTTATTTGGTCCAATAGCTTTTCCATTTTTCATCTTTAATAAGGTTACTTCACCTTAGAGAAGGAGAGTTCATTAACCAAGGCAAAATTTAGTTCTCTTCTTGGATGTCTTCTTTTAGAAATTCTTCATTTAATAATTCTTGAAAATAAATTTTCCACCTATCCAAAACTTCATTATATTTTACTAGAATTCTTTTATTTGCCTCTTTGATGCATTTGACATGATTAATGTCATTACATTCCTTGTTTCTAATTTTTGCCAATTTATAAATAGATTTGTCCCTATTATTTATTCCTAATTTCTCATAAAAGCTATCCAAGGCCTTATGTTTGGCTTCAACTAATGCTACTATTGCCTCCTAATGAGTGGTGGGTACCCCCTACATTCAACCATACAAATCATAAGTGTTCACACATGATCCAGTCGAATTCCATGGATGAAACTAGTTGTGGCATCTAGATTGTTAAGCATTAATTGCATGATGATGTCTTCCCACTTGGACTAGGGGTAGCTTGTCACATATGATTTAGTCCAAGGTGAGGCATATGATGGTTGATGTTGTTGTAGCCTTAACTAATCTTAACAATGATATAGAAATTAATTATTTAATCTAATTAACAACAAGAAGATAAAGTCTAAACTAGCCTAAGGGCAATGAGTGTCTGTTCCTAGCTTGCTATACATGTCCTAAACTCACATATCCATTACTGGGATTACCATGCATTATGCTACTAGGCAAACCAAGCAATAACACTGCTAGGATTACCAAGCAAATATGTGTTTACACTTGAAACTAATCATGCTTATTCCACCAATTGATTAACGTGCATGAAATGTAAATATTAACTAAGTGCATGGAAAGTAAAGTGCATTGAAAGTAAATTTAATCTATTCCAAGTGCTACAAGGTTTATCAAGCAATTCATCTTTATTGTTGCTCACACCAAAGTTTCCAAGTACATCAGTGTTCAAATAAAGATCTGCACACTTCTCAACTCCTATTGTGGACACTTAGAAAATATTTTAACTGTTACAAGAACAAGCTACAAGAGCTTCACTATACTACTAAATGAATGATGCCATAAATGTGGCAGGTGCATGCATTTATATAGCAAGACCAGATACTTCGTCAATGCATAAGTGTTGACGCATCAAATCATGCTTCAACGGGTATTTATCAATGCATCTGTGTCAATGCATCCCAACCAACAATATCACGTATGCGATATCGCATCCCATGCGATATCACGTATGCGATATCGCATCCCATGCAATATCGTGTACACAATATCGCGGTCTGCCACCAAATCTATAAATAAGAGGCGGCACTCCCCTCATTTCCCATCCTAAGCTAGAAGTAGCGAAGCTCTGGCAAATTGATCATCCCAGAGATAGAATATTTTCCATGTGCTTGCAGTAGGAGTCCGTCAAGTGAACGGTTCTTTATTCGAACAGCTTTATACCTGAACGCAAGTTGTGTACGACAATAAAAATGAGCTTTGTGAATAAACCTTGCAGTACATTGATAGGTTTTATTACATGTTATTTCTTACCTGTTGTTAGCGCGACATGAGTACGACTTGGTTACGAGCATTGATGAATGTGTACGGCTAACCAAGGAATCGGCTACTCATCGCGATTAGATTCTCTCCCCCTTATCTCCTAGAACGTGGGACAAGTATGACTTGATTACGAGCATCTACGAATGTGTACGGCTAGTCAAGGAATCGGCTATTCGTCACACTTAGGCTAGTTAGGTGCCTCAATATGACCACTTCGAGCACGTGTGTTACGTGTGGTGATCCCAGTAACGATTAGCATTTGGTAGCCACAGTTGCATAGTTCAGGGTGTGTACGGTAAGTGGGAACGGATGTTGACGCTAGTTATTTTAGACTTAGGACATTAGTTGGAGTTAGTTAGTTTCTCAACCCTTTGCTCTTAGCGTAGAAGACATAAAACCATAAAAGACCAAAAAAAATCATATACCTAGGACTTACTTAACCANTAACTAACCTTCGGGTTAATCAAATAAAAATTATATAATGGTGAATTTAGCACACCGATAAAAATGCCTTCTTCTCATAAGAGCAACTCACCACCTAAGGACCATACATGAGACAGTCGGCAACATAAAACACATAACCAAAATCAGCCAAGTCCTAAACAATATAAGATGACATATACTCATCCCGATGAGTATATTCTAGATTTTACTTTTATTCTCCATCAGGATGAACAGCTGCGATGGAGAGATTTGCAAGGTAACATTGTTTTACCCCTAGATCGATCAATCTCTCGCATGCTTGTCTGTGCCTTGGTACAGATCGACATGGAAGAGCATTTCGCGGAATACATTGCGGAAGATTTTGACATGAGGGATTATTTTCCCACATATGCCCAACGTATGAGAGACTTATGGCAGGAGAGACAACATGCACTGTTGAAGGGCAAGGTCCCGCACATCCTTAGCGAAATAGGAGATGAGAAACCCTTTATCACGATTTCTTTAGCAAACGATGTTCCCCCTCCTAACGATGATGAGGAGGTTGGGTATCAGAACCTACGATCAACTATACATATCCCTGGTTCTGATGCCTGTGAATACCAGCTGTTCACAGAGGGAACAACCACTCATGCTAAGGACAGGCACTTTGATCGTCACAACGATCAGGGCCGTAGCAACAGAAGAGAAGGCAAGAAACATCGTCATGGCGATGGTTCCCCTTCTTCTTCCCCTTCTTCACATCACTCATCCTCTCCTTCCACATCTGGGCGCAGCCACCATAAACATAAAGATGAGGATAAAGGTAAAAAGGATGAAAGACCTCGACAGGAAGGTCGAGAGATAGGATAAGGGCAAGGACATAGGGAGAGTAGGGAACGACGAAGACATCACAGACTTAGTTGGATTACTGGTCCTAAGGAAGGGTCTTTTTGGTGAACGATTGTTAGAACCAACTAAGGTTGAAGGTTTAGGGGCCCTTGCAGTGTTGGATTGTTGTAGCTGAGTGGGATTTACTCTGGGCTTTGTTGGGGCAGTTGGTGGTGCAGCCGTAGGTGCAAGAGATGCGGATGAACTTGGAGGATATCGTGGGTATGGGACGTTTCCCAAAGGAGGGGGAGTCCGAAAATATTCCTGAACTTGGTAGTAACATGGAGGTTTTATGTGACCCGTAAAGTTACCTGGAGGAACCGGCTGCTACACATAATATCCATGAGAATCAGGCTGCTAGTAAGGGTATTGATGTGTTGGCAGTGGCATCCCCCATGACTGTAGGTATTGCCACTGCTGATGTTGTCCAATGGGCTGTGGGGGCATTCCATTTGGATAATATGTCAAGGGTTGGTGGAACTGCCTTGGGTTACCTTGTGGATAAGGTAACCTTCGGGGTGTTTGCCGTTGATTAAGTCTTGGATTTAGCGCATACACCCCAGACTCCTGCAGATGTGAGATAATAGGACAACATCCCTTAGGATGGTTCTAGTAGCAGACCTCACATCCACTATCATCGTCTGAATCAGAATTTACAACCTCATCGGAGATAGGGATTTTTCCCTTACCCTTGTTATGTGCAGGGCTTAAATTTCTCCGCTTAGTTTTGCCTTTGTCACTACCTTGCTCTACCTTAGACTCTTCTACAATTTTCAAGACTGTTTTTATTCTTGAGTCTAAGGAATCCCACATTTGGTCTACCTTAGCCGATACCTCG
>MNCI01012443.1:467384-497416 GCA_015680685.1 Gnetum montanum | reverse complement strand
CTACTGGGTTACCAAGCAGTCACAATGCTCATAATCAAGTCGTACTCACGCGTTGCGACGAGCAGCCGATTCCTTGATTAGCCGTACACATCCGTAGATGCTCGTAATCAAGTCGTACTCGTGCGCACTAGGAAAGCAATAAATAACAATAAAATAAAACCATGTACTGCAAGGTTTATCCAATCAAGTTCATCTTTATTGCCGTACACAACTTGTGTTCAGGTTACAAAGTTGCTCGAATAAAGAGCCGTTCACTCTAGGACTCCTACTGCAGGCACATGGGAAATTAATCTAACTCTGGAGTGTTCAAACTGCCAGAGCTTCGCTACTTCTAGCCAGGATTGGGAAATAAGGGGAGTGCCGCCTCTTATTTATAGATATGGCGGCAGACCGCGATATCGCATACATGATATCGCAGGGGACGACGCGATATCACGGCTCAGTGCATATCGCGTCTCATCACCAGGCAAAGGCTTTTGACCACTTGTTTATTACTTTCAGCAGTCTTCCTTTTTGCTTGGAAGTAAGTCTTGCATTGATGATTATTGGTTTTCCATTTTCAAGAATCATATATTCTAGACTGGTGGGCAATGGTTTCAATTCTAGGGGCTCTTGTTTGAATTTTTTAGGAATTTCCAACTTCCCCCAGTTGATGTTTTCAAGGTTAAGGCTTGGAAGTTCACAGTGGACTTGCTCTAGTGCGTCTATGCTTTCAATGTAAGCACAAGTTATCCCCTTAGTTAGTTCCATGCACGTTAGTGAGTTGCTCTCTTGATCAGCTATTAGCCACTGGGTGTCTTCTTGTCGTGTGGCTGTTGCATACAGGCAGTTTTGTATGTTAATGTCTTGTGCACACCGGTTGCATGCAGGCAATGCTAAACTTTACACAACCCATGATCTCTGCACACAATCGCACCCTGTATCACTGTATGCAATGCATGGAACCTTCTTCTTCTCGATCTTTCCAAAAGTGTTTTCCTTAGATATTTTCAGGGAAAGATTGCGGATTCCTAGGCATGCATCTATAGTACTTAGCCATGCTTTTCCCATTATTATTGGGAAGTCCCCTTTACCGTTATTCACTTGTATCACTAGGAAATTAGTTGGGTACGACCACACATACACAGTGGTGACAATGTCCTCCACCAATTCCAAGGGAATGGTGATGGACTGGTCAGCTAGCTCTAGGAAAATATTGCTCTTCCTTAATGGAGGCAGGTTCCAGGCTTTGTACATTTCTTGTGATATTAAGTTGACTCCAGAACCTGAATCCAGAAGAGCTTTGCATGGCTCATTCCCAGTGTTTTGGAGATATATTAGAGGGCTTCTAGGATCAGAGAATTTCCTAGGAAGGTTGCCAACCTTAATCCAGTCAATAACGCCATGTGTTAACATAACCGTATGCATTGAGCTCGGTGTTTGGTTTGAAGGGAGCTTTGAAGCCTTATTTGATGGGGAGGTGTTCAGAGGTTCAACTGCTTGTGGTTGTAAGGGCTTGGTTGGACTGTTGGTTCTAAAGAAAGATCTTTTCTTTATATGGTTGTTAGAACCAACAGCAGGTTGAGGATTCACAGCCCTCGTGGCATTGCATTTTTGCGGTTGAGTAGGGAGTTCCCCTTGAATTGCTAGAGTGGGTGGTAATGGAGCTATTGGTGTGAGAGTTGCGGATGGATTTGAAGGATGGTATGTTTATGGGTTGTCTTCCATAGAAGAAGGAGTTCTATAATACTCATGGGCTTGGTAGTGATGTTGTGGTGTAATGTGACTAATAGAGTCATGTGGAGAGATTGGATGTTGCACGTAGTAGCCATATGGATCAGGTTTCCAGTAGGGGTATTGTTGCCTTGGTGGTGGCATCCCCCATGACTGTGGATATTGTCACTATTGATGTTGCTCAACTAGTTGTGGTGGGGTTCCACTTGGATAATATGTTGAAGGTTGGTGGAACTGCTTTGGGTTACCTTGGGGATAAGGTAATCGTCGGGGTGCTTGCCGTTTATTTAGTCGTGAATTGAGTGCATACACCCCAGACTCTTGTAGATGTGAGATCACTGGGAAACATCCCTTGGGATGGTCATATTGGCATATCTCACATCTACCATCATTGTCCGTGTCTAAATCCACAACCTCTTCTGTGATGGCCATTTTGCCCTTACCCTTGTTACGTGCATTTTCCACTTCTCTCTTTTTCTTTTTGTCGCAGTCACTACCTCGCTCCCTAGACTCCTCTACAATTTTAAGAACAGTTTCAAACCTACTATCTAGGGAGTCCCACATTTGGTCTTCCTTTGCTGATACTTCTGTTGTTAATTTTTGGAGAGACAAATTTTTCCTATTCACCATCTCTTTGAGTGGTGACTCTTCTTCTCCTCACAAAATCACTCCCCTTTTTTGGAGGGAAGGATCTCGATTGTATTCTTCCGCACTTTCACTTTTTCATAGCTCACCTTCTTCTTTGGCTACTTACTCTAGCAATCTATGAATTTGATGAGACCTAAGCTTTGATAATCTTTCTTGGGCATACGTCCCAAGGGTTCTTCTTGTTTCATGTGTAATTCCATCCATGAGATGGCGTAGTTGATCTCGTTGTGAATAACCATGGCCAAGCCAACGATGTAACAATGCGTAATAGCATCCCATGGAAGCATCCAAGGGTTCATGATTTCCTTGCTTCCATCCTTGGATTTGCTTTCATAGGTTAGACACTTGAGAGTACTTTTGGTACTTATCATTAAACAATTCTAACATTGTACTCCACCTCCGAATGGATTCTAGTTCTAAGGATCGGTACCAGCTTTCAGCTTCTTTCACTAGTGTCCTTGGGAACAACTTCAGTTTTTGTCATTCGTTTTCTATGTTTTGCAAGGCACATGCATTGTGGAATGCTTGTAAATGATTTTGAGGATTAGTGTTGTATCCCCCTTCAAATCGTGGGATGTTATTCATGTCTAGCCTCTTGATCCTACTATCCTTTTAGTGCCTTGTTGGAACTCTTACGGCCTCCATTATATCTAGCATGCTTCTAGTTGCGGGTAGGGGTTCTTCGTTATCATCTTATTCATAGTGTCTATGGTGTTTATGTTGTTCCCTATTCTCCCTTCTTCTGTTCCTTGATTCCTTAGAGTGCCCTCGTTCTCGTTCTCAACTGTCTCATCAATTTCTTTCACTTTGTTTTCCCTTATCCTCACGATTGGTTTTCCTATGACTGTGTCCGGACAATAAAGGAGAGGGTGAAGGTGATGATGAAGGTGAAGAAGAAGGAGAACCATCGCCATGATGTTGTTTTCCACCTTCTCTTTGGTGGTCTCGGCCTCAATCGTGATCACGATCAGAATGTCCACCCTTATCGTGTGTTCATGTTCCTTCGTCGAACACTTTGTGTTCATGGGTATCAGAACCAGGGTTGTGAATAGTGGAGTGGAGGTTCTGATACACCACCTCCACTATTAGGAGAAGGAACATTGTTTTGTAAGGAACCTATTGAAGCAGGTTGACCACCCTCAATTTCACTCAAAATGTGCAGAGCGTCATGGGGCCATTTACCCTTCAAGGATGTATGGTATCTCTCCTGTTGCAAGTCCCTTTGATGTTGCGCTTATATGGGATGATAGTCTCTTGTGTCATGATCGCATGCAACGTATTCTGCATATAATAGCGGCATGCTTATTCATGTAAGAGCACGAAGGAGCATGTTGGGGATTGATCGGTCTAGAGGCAACACTATGTTACCCTCCAAGTCTCTCCAACGTAGTTGTTCATGTTGGTGGAGAACAAAGGTGAAATCGGGTACATACTCATCGGGATGAGTATATACCACACGAAACTGTTGAGGAACTGGCGGATCTTGGTTACGTGTATTACGTCGCCGATTGCCTCTTGTGTTAGTCCTAGATAGTGAAGTGCTCTTATGCAAAGAAGAAGACATCTTGTCTTGTTCGGTGTGCTATGTACTGTTGTCTTATCATTCTTTGATTAACCCTAAGGGTTCATTCTAATGTTCCAACACTATGAATGATTTCCTATGTTCTACGAAACACACAAACAACTAAGTCCCTGGCAACGGTGCCAATGATAAGTGGTGAGGTACCCCTACACTCAACTATACGAATACAAGTGTTTCATGCACGATCCGGTCGAACTCCAAGGACTAAGTGCTTATGCACCTTAATTGAACACTCAAGGTTAATCAATCGTTGTCTTCCCAAACGTACTTGTATTGTCACGGTTGTATGGTTAGGTAAGCTTGAGGTATATGATTTTTATAGCTTTTTTCTTTTTTATGTCTTCTCCTAATAAAGGAGAGGGAGAGAGAACTAAGTGGCTAACTTACATTAACTATTCATTAACTAGTTTCTAAATGTTCCTAACACTAGTATCCGTTCCCACTTGCCGTACACATCCTGAACCAATGCAACTCTGCTGGGATTACCAAACGTTAATCACTATTGGGTTACCAAGTACTACACACATGCTCAAAGCGGTCGTACTGAGTGTATTTAACTAAGAGGGTCGAAGGTTGAGAGAGATATTAATTAACTAGGAAAGCATTAAACATTCAACAATAATTAATTACTAATTAGCTTAATCTATATGTTGTAAGGTTTATCATAAAGTTCTTCTTTATTGTCGTACACAAAATTGTGCTTGGGTACAAATTGCTCGAATAAAGATCCGTTCGTTCTATGACTCCTATTGTGGGCACACAGAAATAATTCTAACTCTGGAATGACTAAACTACAAAAATCTGGCTAAGGGTCTAAGTCTAACTAACTTGGAACAAAGGCCTCCGCCTCTTATTTATAGAAGATGAGGTAGGACGCGATATCGCGTATGCGATATTGCGTGGCAGATGCGATATCGCGTCTCATCACCAAGTCTAAGAAAGGGCTAAAGTTTAGTTCTTGAAGAATTGAACCTCTAGTATCCTTGGAATTAATGTGCTTAAGGCAAGCTTCTATCAAGGTGACTTCAAGATTCAATCTAGGCCCAGACACCTCATCTCTGTGTGATTACTCAATCTTAGCTTCAAGAATATGTTGGACAGATTCCACTTTGGGCTCCTTCCGAAGAGGTCTCATTGCATGGGTCTCTACTACTTGCTCATGGGGCTGCTACTATTATTGGTCCCTTCCTTCTCTAGGCTACTTCTCCCTTGGTTGGGGTGGCCCTTCCTTTTGCAAGTGTCTATCCCTTGGTCTAGGTGCCATCTGTAATCACAACATAGCCAAAGATTAGTGTTTGATGTGTAACTTGAATAGTTTAATACCTTGTCTCCTTTGATCAATTACACTTAGGTTAAGTTGTGATTATGGTGGATTGATTATTTTAATATTATTTTATTTGAATAACTACTAGAGTCCACTGGAAAGGTTTAACTCTCATGAATTAGTAATTTTAATATTATTTTATTAGTTAAACCTTATGGGAGTTCGAAAATTTTTCTCTCAGAAATCCAAGGTTTGTGTCCCCCACAATGTAAAGCTCACCTTTAGTAGTTGCAAGAATGAAGAACAGGGTTACTCAGAGAAGCGGTGAGAAAGGTATGGGCTCTAGAAGGTTTTGGGCTTTGGAGAAAGTAAGAACTCCTTTCTTGTTTGAAAGCAAATGGCAAATAATTGGCTAAGTGTTTGAGTTATTTATGAAATTTTTTACGTTGCATCGATGGGGATGCGTCAACACAGCTATTTGGAAAAATCATTCACCATTAGAAACAAAGGAAAAAAAGAGAGTTTTGCATCAAATTGAAGTCCAGAGGGAGCCAAAAAAGTTAACAACATGATGGAATGCTTGAAGAGGGCAGGATATGCACAAAAAAGGAGATTTAATTTGGAGAACATTCATTAAGGAGTACAAACTGGATGGAATCACTGTGAAATTTGTAAGGTTTGAAAGTAAAAATGTCTAAGGAATTAGGAATGTAACCTTCCAACCAAGGGTTATGCAAGTGGGTCCTCCCCATAGCAGGCTCGTGCCCTTGATGCCCTTGCATGCCCTCAAACCAAGGAGTCCATGGGCCCCATGGACGATAAATGGTTGTGGTCAGTTAAGGACGAAATCACCAAAGAAACCATCAAAGAATTATAACCGTATCAAATAAAGACATTGAACAACATTAGAAAAGGTACTGAGGTGAGTGATTGAAAGCATAGGTGGGTGAGAGAGTGTTGAATGGAGTCCCGTATCATGGTTACATGAAGTCCCTTGTAGATTTTGTGGTTAATATGACCTGATAAAATCCAGCCTTAGTCCAAATTAAGGCTAACAACTACTAGTGACTTTGCATTGACACTCTTAGGCTAGTTAAGCCCCCGAAGGGACAAGAGTATCCCATAGATAAATCACCATTCCAAAGAGAGAAGAAAAGAGAAGCAGAAAGTGAAGAGGGTCTTAGTTAGAGGGGTGCCTTCAGGCATGGGTAACATGTCTTTCTAGCCCCATAACCAGTAATTGTAGCTTATTATTATGTCTAGGGGGTGTGCTTTGAATTCCCTTTTTTTAACGGGAACCACACCATGTAAAGACTTAGCTTCCTTTTTATTGGTCGACATAGGAATGGCAAAGGACCTGTGAAGATATGAATGCATCCTAAAAGGTAGGCAAGTAAAAAAAAAGTGCCAAATCCCCTTGAAGTCACACTAGTGTCTATCCATTTAATCTGTATCAAGTTTGGAAACTACCAAGGTCACAAGTGCATTATAAGTTTCATTTAGGAAGGGACCTCATATGTCCAAAACAAAGGAACATCATAGAGTTATGTGGATCAGCGGATGACATGGACTCACTACTTATTAATCATGAAAAGAAACAATGTCTTAGTTATCAACATTAAAATTCAAAAATGAAATCAAATACCAATGTAAAGTACAAACCACCATCAATTAGCAGCTATAGTTGCACTAAGTCCTAGCGGCAATAAAGAAAAAGGAGAAAAAATTTGAGAAAAACCCAAAAAAAATAAAGTAAAATATAGAAAAAATTGTAAAATATTTAAGAAAATGGAAAACATATGAAGAATGATGTAAAATAAAAAATGAAAAAACACTTATTAGTTCTTGGTTCAAGATGGGGGATCTCCCCCATGACTAAGCTCATGATGAGATAAGGACTAATGAGTGAGCTAGATGTTTCCATGCATTTTATGGACAGTTTAGTATTCTTATTCTTAAGCCACTAGGTGTCTCTTAGTTTAGTGGATACTGTGTAGATGTGGTCATGCACACACATTTGTTCCCTAAGTTTTTTGTGAGTTGGTGTAGGGATCATGTTGATGCTTTAAGCTTTCAACCCACAATTGCACCCTTTATTACTATTTGTAATATATGGAGCTTTATGTTTCTCCACAATGATAGATTCATATTTTATGTTTTGTGTTGGAGTAGTGACAACTGTTGGCCTTTGCATAGGATTAGAAGACATTGAGTTTGCAAGGAAGGATGTTGCACCAAATTGGCCTTATGCTGGTGTTGATGAGCTAGTAGGCCTTTGAGTTTTATTCACATGAGTGGGAACTATCCTAAGAAAAGGATGTTTTCGAGACTTTTGTGGAGACCTACTAATATTATCATTTGCTGGTATGCTCATAACACAAGTGGCATTCTTTTGTTAAGATTGTAGTGCCAATCCTTCTTGCATTATTGGTGGTGGTATATGATGTAGGGAATTACGAGAGTAGTGAGGATGTGATGAAGGATTAGTGGTATGAGAGGGTGATCCACTAGAGATGTTGCAGGTTGATGATATTCAGAAGAATGGTAATAGTAATTCGAGGTAGAGGAAGTAGAACTAGTTGGAAAAATAGGTTGTTAAACATAGTAGCCATTAGGGTCCAACTGGCAATAATTCTAGGTGCCTTCTTGAAGCAATTGTTCTCTAAATAAGGTGATGTTATCTTCCTTCAAATTCTACCAGTTTGTGCATTTAGTCCCTTTTCTCATGCTACCTTTGAAGCTCTATATAGCTAAGTTTATGACCATTAGTTGATGTTATGTTGCAAGGCACCCTGTAGGTATGACCTTGTAGTCTTTGCACATGGCCTAGCCTTTTGTGTGTAGCAAGAAATAATCAATTTGTGTTTTATGCATACCACTTTTATGTGTGATTAAATGTTCTATTCTCTTATTAAAATAAGTATTTGCAATTGCAAGGACACAAACACTTGCAAATTGTAGTAGTGAATCTCGTATATCATTGTACCCTTTAAATCCATGTCCTTCATGAATCTTGTCATATCCCCTCTAATGAATCCTTCATAGATTTAACATAACAATTAAAATCTCCTCTAATTAATATGCTTTCTTGCTAGGGAATTTTTTGAAGCACTAGATCCATAGAATTTTAAAAATCTTACTTGATGAAATTTTCTAGGCCAACTTGTGAAGCATATACGCTAATAATGTTGATGATCTCATTTCCAAGTATAAGTTTGATGCCCATAATTCAATTGCCATAACAATATACTTGTACCACTTTATCTTTAACAAATTGATCAATAATGATGTCCACTCTATTTTAGTGATTTTCTTTGTATAAGTAGAAGAGTTTGTAACCCTAGCCTAAATCTTTAGCTTTGTCCTTTTTCCATTTTGTTTCTTAAAGGTATGTAATGCTAATTCTTCATCTTTTCATGATAGTGGTAATTTTAAATGTCTTTTAATTGAGACTGCCAATGTTTCACATTACTATTTAAAATTTCCTTAATGATGAGTCGCGATATCGCAGCCCATTGCCAGTTCTTTAAATAAGAGGCGGCTTTCCCTTGTTTCATCATCTAGACTTAGACCCTTAGCCAGACTATAGCAGTTTTACCATTCCAGAGTTAGAATAATTTCCATGTGCCCGCAGTAGGAGTCTTAAAGTGAACGGATCTCTATTTGAGTAAATTGTACTTGAGCACACATTTGCGTGCGGTAATAAAGACGAACTTTCTGATAAACCTTGCAACATATGGACTAAGCTAAATAGGAATTAATTATTGTTACATGTTTAAATGCTTTCCTAGATGATTAATCTCTCTCAACCCTTATTTCCTAGTAATGCGGAATGAGTACGACTTAATCATGAGCATTTAAGTGTGACTACTTGGTAACCCAGTAGCGTACTTAGGTCACGCACTTGGTAATCCTAGTGGCAGTTGTGCACATCATAGGGAGGCTTGATGCTCATTTATTTTTTGGAGGCAAGGCAACTTAGGGTTGATAGCACAACTCCTTCCCACATAGTACAATGCTCAACTTATTGATGTGGGTTTTGAAGAGTTCACGAAAGCCTAACTTCTTTTTGAGAGGTGATACCAAAACTGAAACCGACATCTTATAACTTGAAAAATAATCTAGGCTCTCACTAATATCATTAAATTTTTGAAATACAATGAAAGCCCTTGTGTATTTTACTAGCAAATTCCATAATCTAGGTTATTTATATCTAAAAAACATAATTTATATATAAAAGAAGAAGAAATTGTAGCACATTGCAACAACTCGAGATAGCTAATGTAGAAGATTTCCTTGGCTATAGTCCAACTTTAATTCTTTGAGAGGTTCAAAGTAAAACAAAACTTTACCCATGCAAAATTGTAAAACATTGAAATTCAAACAAAACAAAACTTTAACAATGCAAAGGAGTAGAACTAAAATTCAAATGGCTTCATTTGCGAGTGGTCATCATCCCCTTTGTTAGATAGGCATTTGTTAGATAGGCATTGCTAATGAACAATAAGGTATTAATAATAGTAATAAAATTCTTAAGTTTAGAAACTCTAAATCAGAGTTGATTGTTTAGAATTTGATTGATAAAATTCTACGTAGACTATATATGCTAAGATTCGGGTTCCAACACCCCTTAAAAAGGTAACCTCCAGGGAGGCTAACGAACAGCAAGCTGCTCAAAACCACGAGGCAAGACTGGTCGGCCCTTGTAGCTATAGATCCAAGTCCTACCTCTCATCTTGTAAAACCTAGTACTAAAAACCGAGAACTGGAGTTCTGAACGCGGTGGCGAACTAAAGCAGGCAGGCAGTAGCGAGCATGGCTTCACAAGCTGAAACTATCAGCACCTTATTGGAGGCCCTTAATGCCCTTTATCACCATCCTGATGATCAAGTTCGCAGCAAGGCAAATGATTGGCTTCAGGATTTCCAGCGCAAGCCTGAAGCCTGGGAGGTATCATCGCTATCAACCTTTTTATCATTCACGCTGTCAATATAATGGATCATGGCTTGTTCATTTTTTCGGTTTCAAATTTGTGTCTTTACGACATGTGCTTTCTCACTCATTTCAACAATTGCGCTCAACCAACGTGATTGGAGCTGCTTTGATGGCCAATTTCATGCTTCTACGAACATGACGTTCCCTTCGAAGCACAATATACCTAGGATTTAAGCAATTTAACCAGGCATTATGTTTGTATTTTAATTTTTGTAATAGCAAATTTTAATTAGTTAAAAGTGACGAGTATACTAAACTGTTGTCCAATCCGATTGTGTAATTATTCGGGATGAGAAGATGCTGGTATATCGCATAATATGCGGACAAATTTTGGATTTGCATGAAATAACTATGTGTTTCTTAAAATTTTTTAACCAATGAAGATTTTAATACTATCCCAAGCAAGTCGTGACGACTCAGTTTGATTAGAACTCCATGATTTGATTATGTAACTCATGATGAGTCGCCGTCTATCTTCCCAATGCTATTACCAATGTTTTGCTGGTGTTCATTTTATGCAGTCCAGAAAATCTATAACAGGGAATCGAAAGACAGGCTATGCATTTTTTTGTTGCCTCTTGTTAAAATAAGCTCCACCTAAATAAGCGATTTCATGGAAGTTTATGTTTTCAGGTTACGTGTGTCCTTATCTAATCAGAACTGACTGGGTCGATCTTGAACGTTGACATCTTTGACAGAGAATCAGACCTGCTACTTTTTAATGAGAGAAGTACACACATTTTACACAGCTATATCATAAATGCAAATTCATTGCTTTCATCATGCTTCGTTGCTTGGTGTGCTTTACCTGTTCTGTAGTCTTCCCAGAAATATTAAAAGTGTTTTCAAAATAAGAAACTGAATTGTTTCTTATAGAAAGAAATATAATTACGTACATGATTAAATGTCTAATCAGTTAAGATGTAAGAGGATATAACACTTTTGAAAGAAGCCTATGATGTAAGAGGATATAACACTTTTGAAAGAAGCCTATGATAAATATGGGTATACCAGTATATAGATATATATTCCATAAATTCTAGGACTCAAATTTAACGAGTTTGAAGATGTTATGTATTTGAATAAACTTTATATTGTCATTTAATATTACTTGTTACTGCAATTGGCTAACCCTTAGAAATAATCAGACGTTGATGTTACATTGTTTCCATCATCAGGTCTCAAATGCTATGCTACATGATGTGAACAGCAGCTTGGAAACTCTTATATTTTGCTCACAGACACTTAAAGCTAAGGTACATTCTTACATAATCAATTTTTATTTTTTCTCCTTCTTAGTATTTGACAAGGGTTGTCATGATCCAACATGATGTTAATGTTCTGTAGGTTCAACGGGATTTTGAAGAGTTGTCACCTACTGCATTTCTCCCATTGCGTGATTCGTTAATAGTGAGTCCCTACCGCTATACATTATATTTTTAACTGACAATTTGTTAATAAAGATAACTTAGTTGCATTAATGAAACTGAAACTGAATTGTTTAATTATGTCTATGTATAGACTATGAAATTCCAGGGTCAATTGAAAGGAATACATTTTCAAACCTTTCACTTATCCAGTTCCTACTTGAATGTTAGCATTCTAAATTTCTTTTATTATTATTATTATTATACTTGAAAAGAAGCTGCTGCTAAAAGTTCAATTCTTTTATTACATGCATGCAAGGTGCCAGGCATCTATTGGATAGATTCAATCAACTATTTCCTTTTTCATTGTTTTATTTTTATCTTGATGTAGGCTATTTGAACTAAACTTGTGACTTGTAGGATGCAAGTTACAAGTCTTTACCAACAAGTTTTATCATTACAATTGCTAATACCTGGGTGACGTCATTAATCCACTACTAGAACAACAATTATTAACTCTTAGGTTATGTTATGGACCAACTAATATCACTGTACACTTGCATTAAATAAGATCATTACACACATTAATCAAAACTTTATCAAAACCTCTAGCCCTTATTAATTTACATTAAATAAGATGTCTTGTCATAAGACATTAACAAACAAAGCAGTAAAGAAAAAAGAGAGGTTGCCTTTAGCTTGACTTTAATTTGTAAGGTAACTTTGACCACCAGAATCTCTCTTCTGTATGATTTCTGTGAGTGCATACTGCTAACATTTGAGCTGCAAATGGCTGTAGCTGTTAGAAGAGAAACAGTGAAGAAGTATGCAGATGTAGAATGCCAGAGAATCAACTCAAAAATGTATTCAATTAATTCATCCCCACATGAGGAGAAGGAGTGCTCTTTTATAAGTTGTTCTAGGCTTAGGGCTTTCTTGGTAATAGAAACTGTTGGAAATTAAGGTCCATTAAGATAAGATAAACTTCATTGTACAAGGTCTAAAGAAACACAAATAAAAAGAAGTAAAAAACTATGTAGTTAATAACAAAAAGGTTCTCTAGTTGACATAGAACATAAGAAATATGATGCATCAGACAATGTTTAAAACTTTAAATAACAAAATATAGATAAAGCATCAAGGCATGTCACAATAACAACACATGGATAGTTTATACCATAAGATAACACCCATGATATAAAATACTCATGGTTAGTATTATAACAACACAAACTCAGCTGATATTTTACTATCACATAATATTGGGATTCATAAACTATAATGCAACTGTAGAATTCTAATACTCAGCATATTCTCTGCAGTGACAAGTACTGTGGTAGATAATGTGTGTATATGTATATAGACAAATGTTTCTAAGGTGCTTTTGTATCTCTTAGGAGGCAAATAGGACATGCCTACATACAAAACAACACATCTTTTTAAAAGTCTAAACTTACTAAGCATCATTCAGCTTAGTTTACCAAGAACGAAGTGCTTGCTTCCGACCATACAATGACTTCTTTAGCTTGCACACATTTTTCTTAAGTCCTTCAACTTTGAATCCTTCTGGTTGAGACAATTCTTCATTGAGGAATGCAATCTTACATCAAGCTGATGAATATTCCATCCTTTTTGTGTGGTTGATGTAACAAGATCTCAAATGGTGTGCCATTTAGTTGTCAATGCAAAAATTTCTTTGCAGTCGATGCCAGGCTTTTGTATGAATCCTTTGACAGCCAACCTTGCTTGTGCTTGTATAGAGTTCCATTTGGAAAAATTTGTTGTAGAAAATGCACTTCTGTGCTTATTTCTTACCACTTTTTTGCAAAGTGGCAAGTCAACTAGTTTTTTTGTGTCATTTTTGACCAAGGCTTCATATTCCTTGCACATTGCTTCTTGTCACTTAGTATACTTCACTGCTTCCTTGAAATTGGTTGGTTTAGTTCTAGAAGTGAGGTAAAGTTTTGTAGATTCTATTTTATTGTCCTTACCCACTTGATGAGTTGCACTTAATTGTGTCTATCCTGCCAACCTCATTTCACTCGAGATCCTTTAAAAGCTGATGGGTATTACAATATCCTCTTGTAGAGTTCTAATGTATGTATATGTTGCTGTCTTGTGGAATATGAGTTATACACCTTTTCCTGTTTTGGATATTTTAACTTGTAAAGGTGATGTTTCTTGTTGACAGTGTTTTTTTCTTTGTGTAATTTGTTGCTGCTCTAGCAATTGGCATAACCAACTTGCAAATTCTAGGATTTGTTAAGTCATTGCATTTGGAGGGTTGCTTCCCCCTATTTCCACCTCCCTTAAAGACTGGAATTTCTACATGTAAGGTGCCTAAAGTTTGACCAGTTGGTATAACTATCTTCTTGTAGATTCTTGGGTTTGTGATTGAGCCATTGCATTTAGTGGGCCACTTTCCCCTAAAGAATGGAATCTTTAGTGAGCCATTGCATTTATGCCATCTGAAGTTTGGCATTGTACTTTAAGTGATGGGCTTTTGCTCTATCATCCATTGAGATGAGTGTATTCTTTGTCTCTATGAAAATGACTTCTTGTGATATCATGATTTGCTATTACTTTGGAGGTCTTTTGTATTCCTATCATACTCAATGAAGAGTCCTAGTTGTGCACATGGTTGAAGCTTGTTTAGGTGCTTAGGAAAGATGCTTAGCAATGTGAACCAGAAATCTTGAATCTTTACAAACTTGGAGCATATCTTATCCACATTTTATTGGATGTTTTTTTGTACTTTTCTAGAAGGTTATTTATGGTTTAAACTACTGTGTCTAGTGGTTCTCCCTACAGATAGACAAGTAGCTTCTTGTATATCTATATGGATTTGACCATATCAATAACCGTTTTGTTCATTTTTTCTACCACACCATTCTTGTGGGCTCCTTGTTGCTCCTCCTAAATGGGTGCCCTGTCACTTTGTTTATGATACAAGCCATATTCACTAGCAAATCCTTTGGAACATCCTTGAGTTTGTAGATCCTTTTCAAAGGGACATGTCTTAGTCCAGTATGACAGAGTGCTTTTTGAGAGAGCATAGTTGGATTCAACATTTTGGCTACCATGTGGCATGCAATATCCACAAACTGTTGCAGAATCACTTGTCCTTTATTATCTGTTAGTGCTATGCCATTCAAGTACAAGAGCCTACCTTTTAGCATCCCTTTGAAGTACATAATGCTATTCTTTGTTACTGCAATCTTTCAATTTGTTGTTGTCATGCCTATGTTGAAGCCTTTTTTGATCAGTGCTTCAAATCAAGGATGTATAGGATGTTCCTTATCTAGGGTTTCCTTGCTCCTTCAAAAGGTTTTATTAGTGTGGTTCCTATGCCTTAAATTGGTTGTGAGTTTGTATCTGCCATCATGGTCAATCTAAGATACATTTTGTTCAGTTTAGAGAACAAGTCTTTTTTTGGAGGTCATATGCTAAGTTACTCCTATATCCATGACCTAGTTGTCAGCTTTACATCTTGTAGCACTATTTGCAGAACCAGTGACATCAACTTCATCATCGACCAGTTTGACTTGTTCTCAGTTGTTAGGCCTAGGTAGTCTTGACTGTTCTTTGTCAACAACACACGCGAGTGCTGCAGAGTTATTGTCACTCTTCAATATCATTGAAGCTTGACCCTTGTTTAATTTCTTTCACTTGATGTGTATGTGCTTTCTTCTTGATTTGTATGTATATAGTTTCACAGTTTTTTGCATAGCATCCTTTTTACAATGCCTTTTGCAAGTTATGTTGTCCTTTTTTTTTTCTAATTAGAACTTAAATCTTTTTCTTGACTCAGTCTTCTAGCTAATTTGAATTTGCTTCTACTTATTCTTTCTTTTAGGATCTCACTTGCTAATATCATGGTAGAAAATCAGTTTGAAATCCATATTAAAACTTTATGCTCTAAGTCTGGGGTAGAATATACCTCAAGTGAGTTTCAGAATTTTCTTTAGGAAAAAGGAATTATCTCTCAAAAGTCTTGTCCTTGTACTCCTTAGCAGAATGGTGTTGCTTAGCAGAAGCATAGGCACATTTTAAATATCACTCGAACTCTTCTTCTTTATGCATCTGTTCCCCCAACCTTTTGGGATATAGCTGTTTAGGCTGCTATTTTCAAATCATCAAATTTCTGAAAAACTTGGGAATTAAAGTCCATATTTTTTTTCTTCAGAAACAGCCAAATTATGGTTCCATGCATACTTTTGTGTGTGTTTGTTTTATTCATCTTCCTCCTATGAAATGGAATAAATTTTCATCCCAATCTGCCAAGTCTGTTTTTCTTGGATATGCAGTACATCAAAAAGGTTTCCAGTATCATGATACTTAGACCAAATGAGTTTGTGTCACACGGAATGTGATTTTTTTTTTTGAAAATCAAATTTTGTAGGAAAATCATCCTTCATTATCTTCCTGTGTTTCTGCTTCTTTTTTACACATGTTCAACGATTCTCCTGCATCTTTGCCTTTTCCCAGTCTCAACCCATCTTGGTTTTTGCACCTTTTGGTGATCCATTCTTACTTCGGAATAGACTGTCTTTGTAGATCTTCCCATATATCTCATCCACTAGACTGTTATGGCTTTTCACCCACTTCTTTGTTGTCCTCTTTGAGCTTTATGTCTCTTCCTAGCTCCAATTCATAAGCTGTAAAAATGATTGTTGGTGGCAGGCTATGGATGAAGAGTTGAATTCATTAGTTTCGAATAACACATGGGATCTTGTTTCCTGTCCTCCTGGCATTACACTTATTGGCTATAAATAGGTTTATACAATAAAGCTAAAGTTTTATGGCTCTTTTGGATAAATACAAAGCTTGGCTAGTGGCTTTGGGAAATTGACAAAAATATGGTATTGATTAGCATGAGACCCCTGCCCTTGTAGCTAAAATGACAATTGTCTATACTACTATTGCTTTAGTTGCATCCAACGCGTGGCCCATTTTTCAAATGGATGTGAAAAATGTATTTCTTTATGGGGATTTAGATGAAGTTTACATGAAACCACCTTAAGGGTTGCATGCATCTACCAAAAATAATGTTTTTCTGTTGAAAAAATCATTATATGGTATAAAACAAGCTTCAAGAGCATGGTTTACTAAACTTCAAGCAACAATCTTGCAAGCTGGATTTCAATAGAGTAAGTATGATTCCTCTCATTTTCTAAAACATTCTCTCATAGCATTGCAATACTTATTGTATATGTAGATGACATTTTGATCATAGTAAATGACTCAACCGGCATTTAGCATATAAAGAATGTTTACGTGAATCCTTTCAGATGAAGGATCTTGGGTAACTTAATTATTTCCTGGGTGTGGAAGTGCATAACACTCCCAGGGGAATTTTTCTTAATTAACATAATAAATACTTGCAGGGTTCGGCTGTTCTTGCCAGTTTGACTCACATGACTGTTGTAGATACACCTATGGAAGTTAACTTGAAACTCTGCAGTGATGAGGGAAATCTTCTTCCTGATCTAACTCATTATCAGTGTCTAGTTCGCAGTCTCATCTATCCTAGTTTTACTCACCCAAATATTTCCTATGCTATCAATCTTGTGAGTCAATAAATGGCTACTCCATGACATTGAAATCTTGCTGCTGTACATTGTATTATACGGTATCTCAAAAACACACCAGATTATGCACTATTCTTTCCTTATGGCTCTTACCCTTGTTTGCCTATGTTGATGCTAATTGGGGTGGTTGTCATGACACAGGAAAGTCCACCATTGGATGGTGTGTCTTCTTAGGGAAGTGCTTGATTTCATAGAAAAGCAAAAAGCATGATTGGGTTTTAAAATCTTCTGATGAAGCAGAATATAGGTCCATGTCTGTTGCTTGCTTTGAGATTACGTGGTTTTGGAGGTTACTTATAGAACTGAAGTTTTCTCAGTTTGATTGCACACATTTACATGTGGGCAATACTAGTGCCATTTAAATGGTTGAAAATCCTATTTTCCATGAGAGGACTAAGCACATTGAGATTGATTGTCACTATATTTGTGATGCTTTTTGACAAGCATTTCATTTCACTTCCCTCTTTACCTTCCAAGGAGCAAGTTGCTGAAATCTCTACAGAGACCCTGACTTCAGACCGATACTGTTTCTATGTAGCAAATTGATGGTGATGAATTCACCAACATCAATTTGAGAGGGAGTGTCAATTGATCATGGGTCCCACAGGTTTCAATGTAGAACTGTTGATTTATTTCCATGTACTATATGTAAAACTGTAGTAATTTCCAAATCTTATTCCTTAATTAAGGGGCTTAACTGTAACCATAATCTTGCCCCTTCATTGTAACTGTATCTTACCATATTTGGATCCCACATTCTGTTTATATATTTAGCTGAGTGATTTCAGATGGTACAGGCAATTACAGAAATCTCTGTGTTTTAAAAGTATTGGTTTTGTCAATTTGGGTGTTGCTCTTTGTGCTACTTTCAATCCTCCCACCGTGGTTGAGAGAGAGAGAGAAAGAGGTTTTGTCAATTTGGGTGTTTACCTGGTTGCTCTTTGTGCTACTTTCAATCCTCCCACCGTGGTTGAGAGAGAGAGAAAGAGATTTTGTCAATTTGGGTGTTTACCTGGTTGTTCTTTGTGCTACTTTCAATCCTCCCACCTTGGTTTTTTGGTTTTTGGTGACAGTAGAGTGAGTGAGGGAGGGACATCTTAAACATATTTGATGACATTATTGTGTGTTCCATTGGGCACTCTTTAATACCATGCTAGCCATTGACATGCAAATGCGTTGTGTTGGTATGAGAAAAATGAAGTATGTATGTGCAAAATGCAATAGAATAAACTCAAAAATGTATTCAAGTCATTTATTCATAGATGGGGAATAAGCATCCCTTTTGTAGGTCGTTTTAGAATTAGTGTTTTCTTGGCAATCAAATGCACATCCCTTTATAGGTTTTTTTATAGTCAGAGTTTTCTTTACTATCAAAGAAGGATTTTACACCTATTCAAACCGTTAAACTTAGTGGTACAGTTTATACAGGTTAACACATACAGAAATAACTTATAGGTTGTGCAAACATAGTTAATGAAAAGGAGTTATAGCTGACAGAAAGGCAAATGTTGGTGAAGTAGGTAGGTATGGTTTGAAATATCTTACAAGTTTTTGCAACTTGTTAAGTTGAAATTTGATTTTGTTGCTATCTTTAAAGTCTTATCGAGACAGCCAATGCCTGTGGATTTGATGTTAGTTATTACAGAATCCCATGCGTATCATTTTAAATTACGGGTTGCATAACATGGCACTTGATATAGAAGTTTCATTTGTATTCTTCAAACTCTATAAATTTCACAATTATTATAACAAAGGAAACCTTTTCTTCAATGCTTCCCACAGTTTGCAACTTCTATTATATTGTCGTTAGATCTTAAGATTCCATTGCTCCTATAGGAATGGGTTATCATCATCCTAGACTTGTCCCAACAAAATGGAGTTGATTATCCTATACGAGTTGATGAATGGTTTCGTTATCAGTTATGATCAGCCTTTGTCTTTTTTTATCATCAAATGGCTTTGATTTGTTAAGCTTTAAACACATCCATATTGAGCCATAGCATCCTTTCTCAACATGTTTAAAATATTCCCATTCTTCTTCGTGGGTTGATCTTTGTTTTGGAGTGTCTCCATTTCAACACTTTTGTGATACATCTAACATATTTTGTTTCACTCCCTTTGCTGTGCATGCTTCATCATGCTTCATAGCACAGGTATGCTTTGCAACATTGTTACACCTCAGCTACACACTGCAACGTTGCTATACTTTGATAGCTTCATGCATACAACATTTGCTCTCATACTAGTTGTTGAAAATATTTCTGTGGACTGAATGAAAATAACAAAAAAGAAAAGGAAAAAGGAAAATGAAAATAAACAATGAAAGATGCATGTGGAAAACCCCCGGAATATTCTTTCAAGGGGAATTACTGCAAGAAAGCACTGTTGAACGCATGTATTATAAAGGATAAATAGTATAAGCTATTTTCCTATGTCATATCCATGCCATAAGCTTCCTTTTTACAAGCTTTCATAAGGGTTTCCACACCCCCTTTGAAATCTTCTTGATTCATCTTTTGTAACAGTCAATTTATATTACAATATTGGCAATATATAAAGTAACATCATAATGTTAATAATGTATGCAAACAATATTTGGCTTCACTCTAATAGTTTCTCTATGATACTTCCAACTTTAATGCCTCATACGGGTTATTTGATCTCCTTATGTAACATCCATTCTTGAGGAGTAAAAGTTAACATGAAATCCTCAAAACAATGCCTAAAATCAAATGAAATGAAATTTTTTTTCCTAACAATTAGTCAATCAAATGAAATTTGAACTTGCAATCAGTAGAGATTTGGCAACAATTAATTCAACAAAAGTGATCAACTATAAACACACATCAGTATAGTACATAAACGATCAAATATGATGTCGCTATGCATATAAGATGCACCACAAATATAAAGTGAAGTAAATTTGGAATTATATTCATAGCCCTTGTATTAAACCAAGTAAACTCAGTCAATATATTGTTTACCAATTTTGAAAGCATGCACAGTTGTACATTTTCAAATCACAAAATTTTCACAATTAGATGAACTGAAAATTGAAATATGAAAAAATATTGCAGCTGTTGTATGTTTACAACTCTAGTTACAATGATATTAGCCTGTTTAAATGAACAGCTGACTAACAAGAGAGAAATATGTCAAACATTAGTTTCAGATCTATTAATGATGAATTACCATTTTATATTTCTTAGCAACATTAATAATACAAAATCACCTTAACATGTCTTCTAACATGAAATAATGTAAGGTACAATTCTAAGATTTAATCGAACTATGTACATATTACCAATAGAGAATGGAAATATGTCTAACATGAATCTTACAATTTAACAAAAATGAATTAACTCCTTATATTTTTCCTGCATCAATGAATGCATAACAAGACAAATGCAGACTTGAAAAGTACATAAACCAATCAAAATTTAAATCTAAGGATTAAGTGCTAGAAGGAATCATTACTCCATTTCAACAAGAAACAAATATTTCCACAATTCTTTCAGATATCAAGAACTCACAAATCAGTCATGGGATCAAGTATATTCTTTCTTTTTGCCAGTGGGACCATTATAAACATTAATGAAAAAATTTCCGAAACTTTAATTGGTGTTTCTGAATACTTACTGAAACGACTCTTGTCCAAGTCATTTATGCCTAAGAGTACAATGGCGGGTAGAGAGATTTAATAGCAAAATCTTGACGAAGTTTTGATTAAGCAAGGAAAGAAATTGAGAAGAACTGATAATCAGTGTTCCTGATTGCCAAACCTCAGAAGAGAGGAATCATCTTACCTGTTTGCTTAGATTTCTTATTCACCAATTGCACTTTATCAGTATACTGAAATGTTGGTTAGCTCTGAATTCTTTTTTTTTATTCTCATTGCGAGCATCCACAGTCTTTGTTGCTGTCCTTAATTTCTTTTCAACCACACTTTCTTGTGCGTGTTCTCCCACATACACCCATACCATCGCAGCTTCCCTATATTTTTCTTCAATATTCTTTTTTCTCTGAAATGCTAGTCTGATTCAAGAACTAAGCGGTTGTTTTGTTATAACTGATTCCTTTTTCAGAAGTTGTGCTTTATTTGCAACTAAAAGCCTTGAAAGAAGGCAACACCAACACTTTATTGTCCTTTAATTGCCCCTTATAAAATCAGAACTGAAAATTCTTTGATTGCTTTTGACTTGCACCTGTTGTGCCTTACCACTTTTTCTTATTCAAAAAAATTGAAGTGGAAAGGATATTTTAAATAAATAAAAATTAAATAGAGAAAATTCACACTTAAAAATAGTGAAAGAAAGTAAAATAAAATGCATAGAATATTAGAATATTAATCATTTTTTTCTATGGCACAGCAGCATAGCTTTGCACTTTAGGCATGTGTTCTATTACATAGACTATCCGATCACACAATCTTTCTACAGCCATGGAGAAAGTAGCTATAAGATATTAAACCATGAAATTAGAAAAAAAACAATGTCCAAAAAATTGGATACAGTGTTTTGCATAGTCCTAATTAAAAGTAACACAACCATGATATACATAATGTTCCTGATTTGGGGGTTAACTTGATTCCTAGGTAAAATTCCATAAGAATTTTTACATTTTTCTTAAATTTTAAGTCTTTCATGCTAATTTTATTAATAGTAAAATGAACCTGTTTCAGCCACTTGAGGCACACCATAATTCATCTTTTTTCAGATATGATTGCTGAAATAAAATAGAAAATGTTTTTGCATATCTATGTATTTTTCTAACCATTTCAGTATGCATATTTAAGTATATGCTTGGAAGTTAAGAATGAGAGAATGCTTTGTCATTGAGAGCCATTATACATATTTTGGGCTCCAAATTTGGTAATCTGAAGCATTCTTTAAATGTTTTTCGTCAAATGCAAGATGTTGTATTTAGTAGCCATTGCCTCTTTAACTTCTCTCATCGGATAGTTCGTTGCCTTTAGGATTACACCAGTAGCATTCCCACCTCCATCTTGGGATCTGGAAAGCTCTGTTTTACATCCTGATCTATATTTCAATCCGTGGAAAAGAATCAGTTTAGGGCTTGCATTCATTCATAGTATGTAGAATAACACAACGCACAGAAACAAACCAGTAATAGCTGAGTTCTTCAATGTTACTGAAAAGTAACCTTCTTCAGTGCTGCTTACCATATGCTTGGAAATCCAAGGTTATGGTAAGGTGTTGTTGGCTTAACTGCACGATGTTTTTTCGCAAACCTATAGGTGAGTATTAGTGGCCTGTAGCCTTGTAGCCTGTGTTCGGTAATCTTTCCACCTTGTCGCTATAAGTCTTAAGTAGTACATGAAGCTACACATTTCTTCATCTTTCTTTCATTCATTTGTTCATTTTTTGGGGAAATAAGTACTTTTTGAAACATGGGTAAGGGCTGGCTAGGTATCCTCCAGAAACAATGCGTAACAAGACATGGGAAAAAAATGATCAAAGATGACTGGAAGAAACTATAAATAAACAAAGATCTAGCTCTTCATAGAGGCGAATGTTGAAAAGAACTCATGTAGCTGACCCCATTTTGTTGGGACAAGGCTAGGATGATGATGAAGAAGTACTTTTTGAAACAGATTAAAAAAATAGGTTTTCTATTTTGATTATATTCATATATTTGCATACACATGAATACATAAACATATGTACATGTATGTTATATTTATACGTGTAGATACATAAGTATATACATATATATTGAGTATTAATATATTGTAAATTTGATTTTGTAGAATCTGTTGAAGAAATTTTCTAAAGGTCCTTCAAAGGTGCGAACACAGGTTTGTCCATTGTTCAGTCTCAGAGAATTAGATCAATGTCCTTGGTGGAATACTTGTCAGAAAAGATCCTGTTCTCTTTTTGCTTATCAATTTTGCAGATATGTGTGGCAATGGCAGCTCTTGCAGTACATGTCCCAGCTAATGATTGGAGCAATGGTGGTGTTTTGAACTGGCTACGTGATCAATTTGGATGTGGTCCTGAATTTAGTAATAGCTTTTTAGAGTTGTTAATAGTGTTGCCACAGGTATGTTGCATACCACCAAGCACTTGTATTTATATTTTAAGGATGTGGAAGCCTTGTTTTGCATTTTGCATTTAAGTCTGTGCATGACGAAATTTCTATCATAATCTGAAAATTTTTCCACTTTTACCTACAAAAATGTTGTTACGCATGTCTCTCATGTATAGTAATCATTTTTTAAATTTTGAATAAAATTATTTTCTATAACATGCAAGCTATGTGAATTTGTTAGATGCATTGTACATATATACTTATACTATTGGATGGATAAGCAAGAGTGAGTGATATATGCTATTAATTTTAAGCTAATTAATCTGAACATACTTAATTAATCATATGTAAGCATTACGCTCAACATATATTGAATTACTTAGTTGATTGAAATTCAATAATACTTTTTGAAATGACACAGAAGATGCTAGAGGCCCCATATTCATTATGTGCCTTGTTTATTGAGGTCTCCAGTTGTATCATTCTTGGTTATTTGGATACTGGTTGAAGTCTTGGCTTCTTAGTCTTTTATCAATTAAGAAGTTAAATTTGCTTGGATGATAGAGGCATGATCCTATGAATATGCTATAAATCATATATAATAAATTTGATGCAAAGATGATGCTAGCTACTTTTTATAATATTTTAATAGCTGCATTAGCAAATTTTGAGTCAGGGAAATCTGCTATTTTCTCGTAAGATCATTGAATTATTTGATTATCATCTGGTAGTTTGGTGGGACAAGGATTTTCTTATCTTTATTTTTGTTTTAGCTCTCAATATTTAATTTTGCTATGGATGTGTTTTAGGAGGCTTCAGGTTATAAAATAGCAGCTCGCCCGGAGAGGAGGCGCCAGTTCCAAAAAGAGCTTGTGTCATCTGTTGAAGTTGCATTTTCTTTGTTGTCTTCTTGTTTGTTTCTTGAAGAACTACATGAACAGGTAACCTTCAGTTCTAATGGTGAATGTTTCTCAAAAATAATTTTTTTATGAAATATCAAATTGGGATAATCTCTTTTAACAATATTGAGAATGCTAAATTGTTGATATTTGGATCATTTCATTTTAGTGGTAAGACATAATTTATTATGTCAGTAACAGAAACTTTTATGATTTTTTGTTTAAATTATTCAAATTCCTATATCTTTGGTACGCAGATACTGGATGCCCTTTCATCCTGGCTAAGATTATGCCATGGGTAAGCTCAAGAAAACGAAACCCCCACCAAAAAAAAAAGAAAAAAAAAAAAGACTGATGCTTATTTGGAGTCATCATTTATGATGACTTTGTTGCATTAGAGATCATGAATAACAGCTATTAGTATGCTTTTCTGGCAAAATTTTTGAGTTCAGACATTTAATTTTTAGGATCCCAGCTTCTTCTCTGGCTTCTCATCCACTGATTATTGCAGCAATCGATGGGCTGCATTCAGAAAAGCTCTTTGATGCTTCAGTCAATGGTAAGCTATGTATGCCATTAACATTGGAATCTTTCTCTGAATAATATTTGTTTCTCATTGTCTGCTTAAACTATGTCTTGTATTGTCATTACTTTGTGTAGAACACAGGAATAAATGTCAGTTTCTTAGTTTAGATCCATGGAATATTAGTTATTGCATCTAGCGAGTGAGTATTACATGAGACCTTACAATTTTAGGAAAACTATAATATATTCAACCACCTGACAATTCCCTTGATGAAAACTGTTTTATTTTAGCATGCATTTACTTCTTCTTAAATAGAAATGTTCCAACTTAAGTTTTCTGAACTTGTTTTCTTATGATTGAAATTCCTTATTTAAATGGCAGTTGTGGTACGATTTGAGATTAAATTCTTACATTTGAATTGACTCTAAGGCTTCTATGCCTGTATGTTCCATAAGAGTGTCTAGTCCTTGTATCATTCCTTAAATTTCATCAATTTCATATATTCCTAAGAAATGGCTGAATGTAATGAAACTGGAAAATTGTAACCTAGATATTTCAGATCAATGAGGTTCTGCTGGTTGCTAAGATTTGGGAAGATACAAAGAATTCTTTTAAAGGCATAGCGGAAACTGGATTATCTTTTAATAGATTTAGAAAGCCTTGGTTATTGTTATAAAGAAAAATTTTAGTTCCCATTCAATAATTATTATGAATTAAGAAAAAGAAGCTATGTTGTTATTTCTGCTGGCATGTAGTTATGTCATGTACAGGATTCCAATTGAGGACCTTTTTAAACTGTTTTCCTTTTAAATACCCTCTCTAAAATAGTTTTAAATGTAGTTCTTTGGATTGATATACTACTACCATCTTGAAAATGGATTTCTTATAATATTTAAGGATTTCTTTTCTACCTTTAGTGACGAGAAATCTCTTGTTACAGCCATTTGTGAGTTAATTAGATACACAGTGAATGGAAGTCCAGGTGGCCTTGCTGAACAAATGCCTCTTGTTCAAGTGATTGTTCCCAATGTAATGAAGCTTCGAACTCGTTTCTCTGGGGCCTTGAAGGTGTGGTGACTGTCTTTATTGTAATTGAATTGGCACTTACATATACAATCTTTGTAATGCAGATATTCTTTATTTGTGTGTTACTTTGTCTGAATAATGTAGCCACATTATTATACATGCTTTTGTCAACAAAAGAATGAAAACGAAATATTGAATCGTACAGGATTACCTTAAGAGAACAACTATCAGAAATTCATAATGCTGGGAATCTTCCCATCTGATTACATGACATGCATGCATTTCATAGCAAGGCACTGACCACATGGAATCTAGACCATTTGAAACAACACATCAAATTCCACTGAAAGTCCAAAAAGGTGTAACAGTCCATCATCCATATCTCTTACTACTGGAATGCTTAGGTCTTCTAGCTTGCCATACACTAAATATATTGCAGGGGTCAGAAATGGAAATCATGTCCTACATTCCTATGGGAGCAATAGCAGAACTCTTATTACCATTCCTCAAAAATATCTTCGTTCTTGTCATCAGAAGTCCTAGAGGCAGGATGATCAATATTAACCATCCAAAGCTTTCTGACTTTATTGGATTGGACTATTTTCCTAATTTGCATTCATAAGTTTGATGTCTTGCCTCTTTATATTTGTTACATCTGACCTAGATCATTCTTCTGACACATCCAGGAACCCTTTAATTAATGACAAAAATGAAGGCTTTCAGCAACTTACTCTTAATAACTTTTCCATTCATAACACACACTACTGCAATGGGTTTATCCTTTTGTTACTTGTTTTTCTCACTCAGCCTACGGTTGGCATCTGCAATAACAAATAATAGAAGCTGATCGGTTTTTGCCCAAGACCAGGAAGCCTTCTGAGCAGCCCAGTTAGAAATGTCACATGCTTGGGACGAGTAGATGGGGATTCTAGGAGCACCCACAATCCTTTTGTACACTTTTTATGTAATGCTTCTCACATCATTGTTATCCAGCCACAAAGTTATAAACTAAGATCGAAAATTAAAACATTAGACAAAACTCTTTCAGATGTTTTTTTTGCTTTCTTTTTTCTTTTGAGAAAGTAAAAAGAGATTTTATTGAAACTATCTTTAATAACATCAGAGAGCCTATAGATCTGTTGGAGCAGTTTAGTTTCACAAGTTTTTGTATAATGTTTGTATATCTCAGTGGTGCCCTATTGGAATATAACCTGTAGCTTGTATAATGCAAATCACATTTCCCAAGTCACACACCTTCATATATGTTTGTTTGTTTTTCTAAAAAGTAATCATTTTCAGACTTAGGTTGAACCCTCTTTGAAGGTTTGAAATCATTTATAACAATTTATTATTTTTGTATAAGCTTATTTTCATATTATTTAGTTGGCAAAGAGGTGTAAGTCTTTTTGGCTACCCATTCAGAAATATGTCCCTTCCTGTTGTGCTTAAAACCCAGAATTGGAAAATAAATTCATGCAATGGTTGACAGGAGACAAACATGAAATGAGAGACAAATATTTGTGTGGAAAAGCTCCTCAATGTGAATGTAGACAACTATGGGAAAGTAGGCAGATTGTATTCTTCTTGAGAAGTGAATTGCTTGTTACGTCTATTACCTCTCTCCCTCTCCTTTAAAGAGCCTTCAGCTTCATAATTTTAGGCATTCAATCGGTAGATTACATAAGTTAAGGCTGACAGTTAAGGATCATGGCCAGCCTAATTGAATATTAGTGACTGACAATTAATTAGTTACATCTCATCAATCTTACTGACTTAAACACAGCTAAAATAAGTTAGCAAAAACTTTTGTGGTAAAGCTCATGACTTTTATTTTGCTGAAAATTAAACTATGGCAAGGATATCACAGTGGTAGATCCTTGGATGCTACACGCTTCGCGCAGGGTAATCGAGTCTCTAAGCTTGGTATCCCATAGTACTTCCAAGAACCATGCAAGGCTGAGTACAAATATGGTGTTCTTGCAAGGCAAAGACAAAATGACAAATACTTGGCCACCCAAGTAGAAATCCTGCAGGGCTACAAAGTAAATCTCCCCTTAGAAAGGATCTATGCTTCTCAGAGCTATGGAAAAATGCAATAGAAAGAGAGTGTAGGGAGAGATTCTTATAATCAGATCTATACAAAATAAGCACAAAGATCTAGGGAAAATACAATGGAATCAGCAAGCCCAAGATAGAATAGAAATACAAATGATTGGACAGTCACAATCCAATAGAGTTAATCTCATTCAATAGATCAATGGATTAATCATAGATCAAACCCTGGGAGAATGGTGTAGCAATAGTGGTACAGCTCTCAACTTCCAATCTTCTAGCCCTTGATGCAACAGCCAATGCCAAGCCAAATTGAATTTGAAGGATGCAAACCGAAATGCCCAAAACCAATCCAAAAGCAACTTCAATCCAATGTGTGATTCAAGCCAAATGTGTGCCAATGGATTGATGGATCAAGATCTGGGAATTTCCTTTTATAAATCTCATACCCAAGAAGTTTCCTACATTGAATTGGAGTTGTCAAAATGGCTAGAAACGATTTGTTTATTTTTACCAATGGCTACATGGGACGTACACTTTGTGCCTTGGACATCCACTTTGCAAAGGTTGGCTCTCGAGTGGGATGTCTGAGAATAGTTGGGATGTCCACCCTAACATCTGCATCAGTTTTGCTTGGATGTCCACGCTCTGTGCTAGATGTTCACTATGAGACGTCTACCTTCTAGGGTGGTTGTTCACCCTAGCTAGAAGATGACTTTTGAACTTCATCTACTCTATGTTGAGATGTCCACAGTTGAATGTGGACATCCACACTGCATCCATGACTGGGAAAGGATGAACTTTGATGTGTCGAAACTTGCTTTTGAGCATCCTGAATCCTTTGAATTGACTTGTAACAACTTCTCTATTCTCCAATCTTGTCTTGGACTCAACAACTTGATAGATACAATGGACATGGCACCAAAACATGGGATAAATTAATAAAAAGTGCCTCGAAGGGCCTAGAAACCCAAAAATCTATAATAGAGCCTGTGGACAAACATGCAAGAATTGAGCATATACACTCTGGCATCTCCTACTCATGCCAAAACTCTACAACCTGGTGCTCACTATAAGCTTTTATAAGCCCAAATGCTTCATTAATCCTCTGCAGTTCTGCAAGTTGATAACTCTTCTCTTCCTAACAGTTGTTAGTCAACTTGTTAAGATGCAGTGATGCTGCCTTGCACCTCAACATTGATCTGATGCTATGCAGAGATGAGTCTTTGTTTGCCTCTAGTTTGACATTGTATGCAAACACCTCATCTAGATTGATTGAACAATAACAGTTGGGCTTCTCTTGTGGAGGTTTTCCTTTGTTCTTGAGGGTTGTTATAAATCTTCTCTTAATTGTCATTTTGTATCTTGATTTAGGTTTTGCATGTTGTTCATTATTTTCAGGATTTGTTCAGTTGTGTTATATCTGTCTTCACTTGCATATTGTCCTTTTTTGTCCATTTGCTTAGCTGTGTTTTTCGTCTCCAACATCCAGATCATGGATTGCTCAAAATTGTTCTCTGTAATTATTTGGAATTGCAATATTGAAAGAAGATAAAAAGTATTGGATTTCAAGAAGTTTAAAAGACATTTGCATTTCTATTTGAATTGTAATTTGAACACTTATATCTAGAACATGTTGAGCCAGAATGTGTGGTGCCAGATTGTTGGATTGAGATTCCAATCCACAATGCATAAGTATGTTTTTATGTAATCTTAAAAACATATTATTTTCAAATTTTGAGGAAGCAAAGAGGAAGGATTGGGAAGCACAATGGAATGAAGCCCTCGCCCAGGCCCGTGCCGAACTAGAAGCTCAGTTTATTGAGCGTGAGCAGGAACGGGTGAGACAACAGGACCTCAGGGCGGAGGCTGCCAGGGCCCGCCTCATTGACGAAATCCGGGCCCAAGTGAGGGAGGAATTGACCCAGGAGGAGGAGACCCGGAGACAGCAGCAGCAGGCGGAGTGTGACTGACTTCAGGAGGAGGAGGAACAAAGGTAGCGACAGCTGGACCGTGCCCACGAGCACAATACCAGATAGTGGCTGAGAGGGGGGCGCTGCCCGTACCTCACTCTTGGCATCAGTTGCAAAAGCTCATGGGCTGAACTCAGACGATATGTCCGCCGAACCTTGGCGTGCTGCCACCCCGATGCTGGGGCCTCCCATACGGACAGAAGCAGACGGGAGGCGGCCATGCAGGGCATCCAGCAGGCGGCCAGTTTCGTGGACACTGAGGATCATCGGAACACTCTTGATATCCTCCACGAGCTGGAGTGCCCCGATTGTGCTTGCTGACAGCTGCCAACGAACCCTTAGTGC
>MNCI01012443.1:401242-467328 GCA_015680685.1 Gnetum montanum | reverse complement strand
CACCCCACTTGGAAGGGCCATTTCTGATGGCCCACCGATTGTAATCTCTTGTAACATATTTTGCATTTTTCAGTTATAACATCCCGAATACTTTCTCAAAAAAAGAAAAAAATAAACTATATAAACTTCTAATTTGTAACTCTATCTATGATGGAATATTTAATAGTTCATGAAATTTATAAAGTATACCCTTTTGGAATTTACTTCTCCCAAAGTTAGCTATTTAGTTTCAAGGATATGCGTTGCTACTTATTTGTAACAGAAAAGAAAGGTACAAATGATAATGCTTCTTTATGGTGTTCATCCTTAAATCTTCTGAACAGCCAACTTGAGAGGAGAATGACTCTTAATTTGTTAATGAAAGCTTTTTTCTTAAATCCTGCTTTTTTCTTGTTAATGAAAGCTTTCTTCAACCGAAATGGGGAGCACTTATTTGCAGCATTTAGCTCTTATAAAAATAGTTATAGACTTATTATCAATATAAAATAGTTGTTTGAAGCACTTATCTAAAACTCCGCTCTGTCATATGAACTAAAAGCTTAATTAGAACTTTTATTAAAAATGAAGAAAATTCCCTTGTATGATTAAGAAAAAAACTTTGAAAGTTATTATTACAATGTAATTATGTAGGATACCTCAGCTTGAATTTTCAATTTCATTGCGTGATATACATGTTCTTGGCCTACATAGATATCCCTGAATGACAGCTATACTAACAGATAGTAAATTTCCTTGGAAGTTGCCAAGTTCTTTGTGCATCGACATGTTTCTTAAGTAAGTTATTTTGTGAATGATTTTTCAGTTTATATGAACAAGATAAATTAGTAATTAATTTTCTGTAAGCCAAGGAAGTCACACTTCTATTTTGGAAGTTGCTATTAATATTTGACAATGAATTTCTTGTTTTATTTTTCTTTTCATGAACAGTAAATAGAAAATATTATTAATGACAATAATTTCTTGTTTTCCTGAATACAATATTTTCTTTGTTTCAATTTATTTGATTCCCACATTATTTATCTTTTACTATGATTAGCAGGCTTTCTATACCAGCCAAAAAGGAAGATTTACTGATAAATTTGTATTTTTATACGCTTTCAAGGAAATAATGCTAAAGTCTTTTGCGTTTTTCCTAATAATGTTTTGCATAATCTAAATCACACAATGCTTAATTCTTTTGCATTTTCCCTAATGATGTCTTGTATAGTCTACATGTCACTTTCAAAGAGCAGAGGAATAATTTCAGGTCTTTAGCCACTGTTATTCTCACTTACCTTTCAGGCTGCTCAATTGGAACAAGAAGGTAGTCAGGGAGAAGGGGTTGGAAGATATCAACCACACATTGAGGTGCTATAGTACCCCATTGTTTCTCCTATTTTCTTGCTATATGATACTTGAACTTGCTACTTGGTTTAAGTTACATGTGTTTTAAACTTATATTTAAAGATCAAAAGTCATGGATATGAGTTTTACGAACAAGTCTGATGGTTATACGTTCTTGAGAGAGAATTGATTTTTGAAAAAATAATTAGCTTTTATTTTCAAAACTTCAACTTGATACAATCATTTAATTTTTAAACTATGTTATTCCCATGATGGTTATTGATGTAAGTTAGGAAGGTTATGATGATATTTCTATGGCTTACAATGAATGATCAAGAGCAATATTCATTTGTTATAGATAGGGCGGAACTCCATGTTATCATGTGTCTTGTTTTATATATCCAATGTCTCTTTTTACCAGCCGAGCAAACATCATGTTCCCTAAAAAATAGGCTTTCATAATGATAAAAAAAATTTGTGGATGTGTGTTATGTTTATTTTATAGGAGAAACTTGTCTTGCCTCTTATCTACTGCAGCTGGCCATAGTAAATCATAATCAAACCCTTTATTTACGTTAACGGGTTAGCCCATTTCGATGAGGTGAATGACATGAAGGCACCACGATGATGATATGAAGATGTCAATGCTGGTGGGATGCTTCCAGGTTCATGGTTTTATTGGTTGCTGGTTTGGTGGGAGTTACACATGAAATTGGGCTGTTACAAATTAGAGCTGAGAGATGTAGCTGTTATTCAGGCCTGATCATGACAGTTACCAAATCATTGCTGCATAATGTAAATGAAGAACCATAAAAATTAGTAAACCAGAAGAACAAACAAAAGATTATAGTGTAGTAGCGTAGGGTAGAATAGAGAAGAAACCCTTATAGTTAAATAAGAAAGGTGGCCAAAACTTCAAATGTAGGTTGATGATGAGGTTCTAAGTGGAGTCTTCGAAACATTGATAACATCAAAGAAAATGGTTCATATGCAACACACACGACAAAAACTTCAGATTCAAGTTAAGCAAAGGTTGCAATCCATTGGTAGCAGCTATAGGCTGAGAGTCCCTAAACAAACAATATAACGCGGTAACATGTATGGTTAGAGGGCTTCTTTTATAGAGATATTATAACGTTAGGGTAGGGGTAACTCAACCTTAATATTGGTTAAGTCATTTTTTTAATCATGGCATACTACTTTCCTAACATAAAATAAAATAAAATAAATTTTTAAAATTAATATTATACAATTTACATGCAAAATTTAAAGTGAATTTGCATAAGATCGCACACAACTAGGCATTAAAAATAAATACTACATTTAACAAATAACATATTGACTAAAGTCCTATACTAACAAACAAGGTCCAACACATTTTTTTAAAAATAACATGGTTAAATTAAATAAAAGAATTAAACTAACTATATAATTAATTATAAAAAATAAAATGATTTAATTAAATAAAAAAATTAAACTAATTATAAAAATATTAAAATTAAGACATGTAACAAACAATAGCCTATATTGGCGGTGATGAGTGGTTGGTGTGGGGAAGAGTTGGCACATTAGGAGTGCTGTGAGTGGTGGCAATGGTGGGGGGAGGTGGTAGCGGCACAAGGCCTAGGAGGACAATGGAGACGGGCAATGATATAGGGTGAAGAGAGGGAACAAGAGTGTGGGGTTGTAAGAATGTAGCGCAAGTTGGTGTTGATTGTGCGCATGAGGAGGGTGTGGCCGTGGGTGGCTTGGATGCATCCTTAGGTGGGTTGCTTTAGCTGGTTTAGGTGGTTGACACCTTGGGAAGGGGGGCATTGATGCAGTTTTTTGTGTTTTAGAGAAGTGCTGCCTCCAAATGAATGGGGCCTTACTAGAAGGGATGTAGATGATGTAGCTAAGTCTCTTTGGGAAGTTTGTGTCGATAGGGGCTTACCCTAGGATGGACTTCATCAAGTGCTGGGTTGCTTTCTTGTGGGGTGTAGATGAGGTGGAGACTTGTTCTTTGGTAGGGGACCTTTTGCTATTTGTTTTTTGGAATGAGGAGGACCAGGATTGGATTCTATTGGGGGCCCTTGGTTTTCTGGGGCTTGAGGGTTGGCTTTGACCCATTGGTGGTTGGCGGTCCACTAGGACCTAGATTTGTTCACATGAGCTTCGGTTTGGATTAGGGTTTCAAGGATTCCTTGGGAATTCTGGACTAAGGAGTTTCTCCGAATGCTCGTTGGCTTTTTTAGGGAATTTATTACTTTTGACATGTTTACAGCCTTGAGGGAGCATATGGGCTTCACAAGGTTCTATGTATGGTGGTCTTTCTCCTCCATGGAGCTCTTGTGCAAGGTTTGCCTTGTCCTTCACGTTGGGGAGGAAGTTCCACTAGTTGGTTATGAGAATGTTCTCATTGTGATTGCATCCCCCCACACCCCCCAATTGGTCCCCACACTGGTTGTGGGGTCTATGGAAATGTGAATCATGCCACAAAGGATTGCTAGGTGTGTCTTCAGGTAGCTAAGCATAAATTGAAGGTGTTGGAGTCTCATTGGTAGGTTGTTGGAAAGAAGTGAAGGGTTTTGCTAGCCTCGCCCTTCTTGATAGTGGGGTTTGGGGGTGGCATGTTCAGCCCCTCTGCTCAAGCCTTGGGGAACCATTTTTCCGCTCTTCAAGAGGTGGAGGCTAGGGGCAATGGTGAGCCAGTGCCTTCCTAGTTGATGCCCCTAATTTTCCTCCACACAAGGAAGCTTTGGAGCCTCTAGTTGGGGAGGGTGTTCTTATCACACCTGCTCGAGTTGGGGTCGATCTTCCCCTTGGGAGACTAGGTTTTCTATGGTTCAAGGGTCTTCCATCCCTCCCATGGAATTGGTTGCATGCATGATTCTTCAAGGGGATGATTTGGGCTTCACTATCATGCTAGAAATGAAGCAACTAGGATGACCAAGTTTGTAGGAGGCACAAACTAAGAAGACAAAGTAGGATATTGACTTAGGGACTTAGGGGACCTTAAGAGGGGTCTATAGGAAATGGTCTATGAGTAGACCATGAGGATCCTTTCCCAGAATTGTAGGGGACATGGTATCCTCCATGGAAGAAATCCTCTTAAGGAATTGGTGCATATGAGAGGTTGCAATATTGTTTGCCTCTAGGATACTAAGCTTCAAGTGACGCAGAGAGGTTTGGTATGTTGGCAAGGTTGGTCTTCCTTCTTTGTGGATTGTTGCAGGAGGGCTAAGGGCCTTGCAACCCTTTCCATGATGTTGATGGATGTCCTTCATGTTTCTGATTAGAGAGTATCACTACTTTATTGCCTTCCCAGGGCCTTTGGCTTACAATTTCTATGGGCCCCATGACTGGGTTGATCATATTTAAGAATTGCATCAGATGGGCCTTTGGCTTACAATTTCTATGGGCCCCATGACTGGGTTGATCATATTTAAGAATTGCATCAGATTGCTACCAAGATCCCAGATTTGGAAGCTTGGGTCTTGGTAGGCGATTTCAATTAAAGGTTGTACAGCTGGGAAAAGACTAGAAGTTACTCTGTTGAACCTCCAAGCAACTAGGAATTTCTACAATTCATTCATACCTTTGGCCTAGTTGATGTTGGCATCAAAGGCTGCCAATTTACCTAGAGTAATAGGAAGAAGGTGTCTGTTTGGGTTATCTCCATGATTGATTAGGTTTGGATCAATTTAGCGTTATTTTTAACTAGAGTTATCTTTGTCATATGGCACAAGTGAAGAACATATGATCATAGAGTCCTACTTTGTTTTTACCAACATACAGTGGAGATTGCCCCATCTCAATTCAGATTTAAGTGTGATTAGTTGATGGAAGGTTGGCTGCATAAATTTGTAAGGGATATTTGGGGCCAATACCCAGCACAAGATGACCCACGTGACTTTCTTAAGTGTGGCTTGACCTTGCTTAAACATGGGATCCGAAGGATTTAGAAAGAGGATAAGTACTCCTTTTAAGTGAGCCACTCAAATTTGCAACAAAGATTGTTACACATGCATGGGAGATAGGAAGAGGTGGAAGCCCTAGAGAAGGAGCATGCCCTATTGGGCCAACTCCAAGCACTTTCATGGGAGGAAGAGTCATATTGGAAGGAAAGGTCAAGGGCCAAATGGTTGAAGGATGGGGATAGGAATATAATTTTTTTTGCTGTGGCAAATGCTTTAAAAGGTGTCGAAATGATCCACTCTATCACTGATGAGCGAATTGTGGTTCATGATCCACAAGCAATTGCACTGGTCCTACAATGGTTCTGGTTGGAAATTTGGGGAGGCGTCCTTCCCTATCACAATCCCCATATTGTGGGTCCTCGAAAGGGAAGATAATGACAAATTATTAGCCCACATAACAAAATAGGAGCTCTCTGAGGTCATCCAAGGCCTGATGGAATGATCGAGTTTTTTAGGGAATTTATTGATGATTTGGAAAACAATATTGTCGATGCTTTCAACCTCATGCTTAGGTGAGGCCATGTTTAGAAAGAGATCAATTGTTTGAGGATTGTTTTGGTGCCAAAGGTTTAGAACCCTACATACCCAGCTCATTTCACATCCATTGGGGTGTGCAATACCTTACTCAGACTCTTTACTAATATCCTTGTCAAGAAAATGCAGCCTCTGATGCCAATGCTTGTGGGGGTTCAACAAGTTGGGTTTGTTAAGGGTAGATTCATCGGAGACCAAATCTTGCTACTTCATGAGATCATGCACTCTATCTACAAGGCCAAATTCCTAGGTTTGTTCCTTAAGCTCAATATTGCTAAAGCTTACGATATTGTCAATTGAGGTTCCTTAAAGAGATCATGTTGAGAAAAGGCTTTCATCTGAAGTTCATTAATCCAAGCCATGGGGGTCTTCTCCTTTGACATAAATGGGAGGTCATGAGGGTTTTCCTCCCCTCGAAGGGGATTGTGCCAAGGGGACCCCCTCTCACTATACCTGTGTATTATTGCTATGGATATCATGAATTAGTATCGTAGGTTCAAAGGAGTTTGAGGGCTAAGCGTTGAAGGGATCACCTGCATTGCCAACCACTATGTAGATGATACAATTCTTGTGACCAAGGCTACTATGCCATAGGCGGTGGTTATTGCCTTGCCTCTTGGCCGTATGTCTTGGGAGCTCAAGTTGACTGTTAACTGGGACAAATATGCAACCCACTTCTTCAATACGGATGGGATTATGAAGGGGAGAATATGTTGTACTCTACGGATCTCCTAGGGACTCAACAAGATTCCTACTTGGGGATCGCTATGTACGCCTAGAACTAGACTGCCTCATGGTTCCATCTTGTTTAGAGGATTTAGTCTAGGGTAGAGCATTGGACTTCTAGATTTCTCCTTGCTTCTTTTGTCCTTTCTGCAATAGCTAGGTATATTGCTTCTGTTGCCTCTTTGCTAAAGAGGGTCATGAACAAAGTCAACTAGATCATCATACATTTCATTTGGTTTGGAGGACAAGGGGATCACCAGTTGCATCTTGTGTGTTGGGAGAAGGTTGCATAGCCTAGGACTATGGGGGGCCTTGGGGTGTTGACTTTCAAAGACTTTTATGCTTAGGTACTAGGGGCTCATTAATCAAATTATAGAGGATGATTGTTAAGAGATTTTGTGGATATCCATACTTAGGCACAAGTACCAACTATGGAATGCACAAAGTCATGATTCACATCTTAGGTGAAACATCTTTGCCCATGGTTAGGCGCTTAGCTTGGTTGGGGCATTGCATGCATCACTACAGGAAACCTTATGCTAAAAGTACATAATAGTACTTGGTTGGTGGATAATTTGGAAGGGATGTCTTCCTAAGAAAATTAAATTCTTCATCTGGCTCATTTCTCAAGCACTCTCGGTTTGTGCATTCCTTTGGGAGTGCAACCTTTTTATTAATGCCTCTTGCCCCCTTTACCACATGAATTGGGAAACACTACAACACTTTATTTCTCTTTGTCCTTTTATTGTGAATATTTGGCGGGCTTCTAGGCTTCATCTTTCCCTACAGCTTCATGGTGACACTTCGGCAGCTGTTGTTTTGTGGATCCTTTGGCATATGCAAAACAAGCTGATCTTTTGTTGTGCCCTTTTGTTGATGCCATGCCAAATTGCCTTTTGAGGAAGTTGGCTTTGGAAGGAAGTGAACACTAGGATGAGAGCACCATTGACATTTGAATCGAATTGCATGTTGTTTCGCCAAAACCATGCCTTGTGGGAGCTGATGGAAGTGTCTGCACCATGCCTCGACACCCTTGCATGGGCATGCATGGTAGCATGCATCATGCATTCACCATAGTCCATCATGAAAGCTTGGGCTATGCAAAAAATTCTAAGTATATGTACATACTAGTAGGTAAAAATAAATAACAGAGACTTGAACCTTCAACGTCTCACTTGGTAATGGAACTACATGCCACTATTCTATTTGCTTGGATGAAATTAAAATAATTTTTTATTCTATTTAAACAAGTGTTCTTGGTCTCACCCTATGTGCCAATGGGACTAGGCCCATTGGTAGGTAGGAGTGGGACCCAAGGACATGTAAGCATGGTTAATGATAGTCATTGAATATGCATGAATTGACACAATGTGCATGCATCAATGTTAAGGCACAACAAAGACAATTTTGAGAGTTGGTTGCCTGTGTTGGGTGGGATGACCTCCTCCCTCTTCTTGTTGGTGATCCTAACTTGGCAGATGATGGGCTCTTCAGATGATGGTAAGGGGACCACATGATTTTTAGGGGGATGCGCTTTGAGATTACAGAGGTTGCTATTGCCATGTACCTTGATGTCCAAGTTGAGGGGAAGGTGGTGCTGCCCATGAGGTGTGGCTTCTAGGATACTAAGGGTTTCTTTTTTGGGCTGGTTTCAAAGATGATTGATGGTTAGGCTCCTAAGTCGGTGTTACTCCTGATTTGGCAAGAGGTGGTAGAGCTAGTAGACAAGTTTTTTTGTAAAATCTAGCAATGTCTGAGAGCTTCATGGGGTGTATGTAGCTAGGGAGGCGGGTGAACCTGCCTAAGTTCTTTTTGGCCTCCCTCCGCCAATGTTGGAGGGGTTGGCACTCACATCTCATCCTAGTCCTTTGGATGGTGGCTAGGCCACTAGAGCCTAGTACACCGAGACTACACTCATTTAGTGCAATCTACTAGAGGCAACGATTGCCATAGGAGGGGGCTTTCTTGTCCTTTGCTCTTGGTGGTACGATGGAGAGTCCCAAGGGGGTATTGAGGGTTTGTTGTAGGGGCCTAGGAGAGCTTGGATTGGCAGGAGTCTACCATTGATTAGCAACATGACTTCAAGTAGTAGTTGCAATAGGCGGAGGATGAGAACCGCAAGGAGTTGGAGGCTAAGTTTGCCACTAAACTTACAAAGGGCATTGCTGAGATTGAGGCCAGGGTTAGGGCAGAGGAGTAGGCCAGGCGGATGGAGGAGTTGGCCAAAAGAGAGGAGGAGGAGATGGCACAAAAGTAGGACGAGGAACAATGACACATAAAGAGGGACATGGAGGGAAAGGGTCAATGACATTTCAGAGAGGTTGTACTTAGAAATGTGTTTGAAGATCAGCTTCAGGCATAAATCAAGGAAGACCTTCACAGGGATGAAGAGTGCTTGACAAGAGAGGAGGAAGAGGAGACACAGAGAGCCGCACCTTCTTGGAGGAGGAATAGATGAAGTGAAACCATGAGGCAACACATGGATCCAATGCTAGATGTTGGTTGCGGATGGGTAGGTGCTCCTATGTTGTCATGGGGATTAACAGAAATGCTTCTTGGGCTGGTGTGAGGATGTCTATAAGGAGCACCTTGAGTAAATTGCACTTAGACAAGGCCAGGGACCTCACTGGTGGGGCCCAGGTTCAAAGTGAGGAGAAATACAAAGAATTCTAGGAAGTGGCTCCTTTTGTGACTTCTAAATGCCATAGGGATATTCTAGACATAGTCCATATGTAGGACCTGCCATAGTGCCTTTGCACCAGACTTCCCCATCTGATCTGATGACTGCTTGTCTCTGGTTTAGGCATGGCCATCTTGTCTGTTGTTTTGGATTTTTATGTTTTGGTTTTGAGTTGGATTTTTATGTTTTGGTTTTGAAACTGACCTCTGTAGGCACAAGGCCTTGGGATGGGCCAATTTTTGTTTGCTATATTGTATCGCAAATTGATAAGGGAAGCACCCCAAACCAGCTTTTGGGGGTTCTTCCCTTTGCCACATGTAACTATTTTTTGCCTGTAATATATTCCTGATCTTTTCTCAAAAAATAAAAAAAAGCAATTAAATAGAAAGAAAACTAAAATTAAACTGATTCCATTCATCATGACATTAAAAATATTACTTCCTGGGAAGTAAAGACCTGTGCTAAACAAGCCTGATATGTTTAAAAGGAAAAAACCATGTCCACATAGGAGAATTGTAAATAAACAAGAAAAAATGTGGGTCCTAATAGTGCACTTGGTCCACTTGAGTTTTGAAATTTTTGGGAATGGAAATGGAGTCATCCTTTCCAATATGTTGTCAAATTTTCTGAGACTTTGATCAACATCTATCTGATTGTGCAAAGATGGGAGGTTTGACTCTTGAAATGATAAGTTTGGAATATTCTGAGGGCATGTCAATTCATAATGGAGGTCAATGTGGCTTGATTTCTATGTTTTATTTATTGTCTTGTTGACCAATTTCTCTGTCATGAAATCAAAATTTTAATTCTTTCTCTCTCTTTTTTTAAAAGCTCTGTATTAGTTTTGTTGTATTTGGACAAGCAATGGTTCTTAGAGCCTATTATTGAGCTTATGAGTATTATATTTGTTAAAATGTTAGATAAGCCCTAATTTTGTTTCTCTTTGCTGATTTTTCTACCTATTATCTATAGCTGATTCTATTCTTAAAGTATAGAATAAATTTTGTTTAGATGTTCAAGTTGTTGATGTGGGTTAGATGGTTTTGACACCTTTCAATGGTTAGCGAGTATGTATTCATTTCTATAGATGCCAATAAAATTGATAGCTTGTTTTGCATTCCTATTTCTTTTCCTTCAATGTTACAATTAACATCCATCTATGTCAATGAAATACAATGTTGTTTGTATTTCACTTTCCATTGTTTTAATATTATTGTTGTTTTTCTCTCTCAAGCACACAAATAAGTTATCTTGTATTTCAATTTTAGTTATATTCAATATTATGATTATTTTTTTACTAATATTGTTTCATAAGCATTGATAGTTTCAAAAGTTAATTTTTATACTAATCTTGTTATGAAAATGTCCCAAAATGATACATGCATACATAGGATGAGAATACTTGTTTATCTGCATTCCTTAAAATTAAATGATATGAATTATGATTAGAAGTTGAGTCTTAAGTTAAGTAATTTCACCTAATCTTATATTTAGTAATTAGCTGATATGATGTATTTGGTTAGTATGCCTCGTTTGAAGCATGTACCTTTTCTTAGGGACATACTAAACAATTCTTTACAATATATTAATATCCTTGTATTGAATGGATGGGTTGTATTATTTACTCTCATTCATCTTGCCCTAGAAGTGGAGATGAGCACTACTATCCAATTCTACTTGGACATGAGTTTCTTCATCATCATGATCATCCTAGCCTTATTACAATTACATGTGGTTGGTTGTATGAATTCTTTGTTATCATTTACTTCTGTTAAGAGCCAAATTAGCATTAATACCCAAATCTTGGATATCTTTTTCTTATATTTGCAAACCAAGTATATTTTGGTCTACCTCTATGTTATTTACCCTCAATTTTATTAAAGTGACTTCTTTTAATACGTGCATTCTTTGTTCTTCTCAACACATGACCAAATGATCTGTGATGACTTTTCTTAATCTTTTCATTTATGGGTGCTATTTTCGAGTTTTCCCAAATAAGGGAGTTGTTAATTAGATCTTTTGTAGTGATATCCGTTATTCACCTTAGCATCTTTGCCAAATAGCTTGATGCTTTTTGATAGGCCAACATTCTGCACCATAAAGGCTCATAGGTTTGATAGTAGTTTTCTACAACTTTTCGTTCAACCTAGCAAAGATTCTTTAATCACAAAGCATACCACTAGTTTCTTGCAATGTCATCCATTCTGTTTGTTGCATCATTATTAATCTCAACATCCACTTGAACAAGTGACACCAACATTTGAATTATTTACTTTAAGTAACATGTGTACATGAGTTTACTCAGGTTTAATAGTTTGAACCCTTGGGTCAAGGGGTTGACTTGCTCATCATCGAAAAGTTTTGAATGAAGTACACACCATTTTAGGGGTATAGTATGATGAAATTCAAAAAATGATGGTGAGTCAAGCAATATTTAGCATAGAACTTAAAGAAAATCTAACTCATGTTTGGAGAATGGTTGAATACAGAGTTGAATGACCTTGAATGTGGGAAGCCGGAAAGACATTATAGAGTGAAGTTTGAGCCTGTTTTTCTTGATGACTAGTCATTGTATGAAGCCTTTTGTGAAAAATTATATTGATCGACAAAAACAAGTGTTCCACACATCTTGGAGAAGGCAGGACTTGGGAACACTGAGATGTGTTCCCAAATGTGATGAGAGTTTATTTCCAAGGATGTTACGGGGATATGCTGCAAATGTGACGAGAAGTAGTTCTGTCCTCTATGTCAGATGTACTTTTCCAGCTATTCAAGATGTTTCATATGGATTGGCCGGAAAAATTATCAATCGATCTGTTGCAAGTTATTTATGGGCCATATGAGGAATTTGTGCTACAGTTTTTATGGCAAAGCATAGGGGAGTGCTGTTCTTGGTGACTTGAATATGTTCTAGGATATTCCAAAAAGCTCATGGAGGTGGTCATATTCCTCCTATGTCTCATGTATTTGGGGAGGTGTCCCTGTTCTGGGGACATCCTGAGCATATATGTTTTTGTGGTGATGCATCCCTGCATAATAGAGGAAAAAATATAAAAGATATTTTAAGAATACACGAAACTGTAGTTGTGTATGATGTTTGCAAAACTGTACTTGGACCTATCACAAATAATGTGTTACTTTTATTTTTATTGAAAGCATTTGAGAAATGCCTCTAGTGTGCAGTATACATAGTTTAAAAGCTATACAGTGTGTGTGGTTGTCTCTAGCCTCCTTTGTCAATCTTCAATACTATTGAAAAAATGGTGAGGTTGGTTAAAGAGGGTTCAACTATGTTGCTATATTGTTAAAGAGGGTACTATATGTCATGCAATAGTTTGGCTTTGAGAGTAATTGACAAAGAACTTGCATGTAGAATGAAGTTGTTGGAGAGTTTTGTGAAAAGAATGGGCTTGGCATGGAGTGGTGGTTTGGCTAGGACTGAGGGCTTAGCTAGGGTTGAAAGTGTTGTAGTCAACGTTGTGGATGTAGGGAGAGTATAGGAGAAGGCATTTACTGTGATGGAGGGTGATACAAGTGCAGACGTTGTTGATGGAGTTTTTGATCTTGCCAAGAAGGTTTTGGCGGAAGAAGACCTAAAGAAGGAGGCTTTAGGCTTAGTTGGTGATGGATGGGACAAATGTGTGGGGAGCTTTGAGGGCCTTGAATAGAGTTTGTGCCCTAACCCTCTAGTGTCATGGAGTCAGGGGATGGGGGTATTGCTGTGGTCTATTAGGATTCTAGGAAGCTTAGGTTGTAGATGGCTCTTGATTTGGAACTAAAGGGTATGCAGACTCTCCAAAGGAGTTTGATTGGTAAATGTGTCTTTGCTGGTGCTAGTCCATGGGTTGACTAGATCAATCATTGGATTGCAGCCTCTTGAGGCATTGTAGAGGTGGATGTGAGGGCTCTACATGATGACCTCTTGCTCTTTATCTTTCAGTATTTGGAAGATTAGGAGAAGACCTTGAGGGCCTTGGTTTTTGGGTGCTTTTGGGCTCACCCTTACCCACAGGCAACTTGGTGCTCACAAAGATCTTGGGCTATTTTATAAGGTCCTAGTTTGGATCTGGATATTAGGGCTTCCATAGGAGTTTTGGTTTGATTCATTTCTCAAAACCCTTGTTAGTTTCTTTAATGAACTTATCACTTTGATAAATTCACATCTGTGAAATCTAGGATGGGTTATGCACGTTTTTGTGATTGCTAGTCTCTTCATGGTTTGGGTCTATTGAATGAAGTTTGGATGAAGGTTCCTTATTGGGAGAAGGTTCTCATAGTTGAGCATGGAAGATCTCCTAGGTGTCGCAAAAAGGATGCAAATATTGGAGAAAGTTGAACCATCGGGTGAAAGAATATAGGATGTGTAGTTGTCGTGAGGCATAGATGGACAAGTTGAATGAAACAAAATGATAGGCTGTTAACTGGAAGGGTTGATTGCCAAAAACTCCTTGTAGGTGAAGCAAGGTAATTTTGCCTCTTCAGCCATGAATGAGCATGTAGGACCTAATGATAAAGGGTCCTTGGGACCTACAAAGAATCGATTTAATGTGCTTTTGGAGCAAGATACCGAGGTCATAGAAAATAACAAGGAGAATATGAATGAAATGGAGAATATGAATGAAATGCTTGACGCCAAAGAGCCAACACAAGATAGGTGGTTTTTAGTGGAGCGGAGGGGATTTCAAGTTGATAATGTTGATATGGTCGGCAAAGAGGGAATATGGCTAGGATAGAGATACATATTGGGAAGGGTGAATCCTTGGTTGTTGGAGACCTTCCTTCTCTTGCTGCATGGGTTTCTCTGCTTTGGGGTTCTTTTACCCCTTTGGTGGAACCTATCAAGTGATTGATTGTGAAGAAGAAAAACAAGGGATTCAAGGTCTGTCCTAAGCACAAGAAAACTAGAAGGCCAGGCACACAAGAAATACATCTAAGGAAGACTAAGCAGAATCTAGATTTAGGTATTTAAGGGACCTTAAAGGAGGTCTACAAGAAGTGGTCTATTGGTAGACCATGAAGATTCTTAGTTGGAAATGCAAGGCCTAGTGTGCCCTTTACAAAAGACATACCTTGAAAGATTTGGTTAAACAAGGGGAGGTGTGATATTCTTTGTTTGCAAAAGACTAAGTTGCCAACACTTCATAGAGAAGTGTTGTAATGGGAAGAATGGGATTCATTTTTTGTTGACTCTAGCGGCCATGTTGGGGGCTTGGCTACCCTCACAATGTTGCTTGCCATGTTGCTCTACAGACTTATCTAAAGATTTGGTTGACCAACTTTTATAGACCCCCAGTCTGAGTGGACCTTCCACATGAGCTTTACCAAATTGCAACCTACATCATAGATTTGGATGCTTGGATCATTGTTGGAGATTTTAACCAAAGGCTGCATGTCTGGGAACTAGGGAAGAGGGTATAGACTCATAGGGTAGTGTGGAATGCCTCCAATTTCTTAATGATTTCCATATGACAAATATGGAAATCCATGGTTGTCACATAGACTCATAGGATAGTGTGGAATGCCTGCAATTTCTTAATGATTTCCATATGACAAATATGGAAATCCAAGGTTGTCAATTCACTTGGAGCAATCAGAGAAATGAGGTTGAAAGAGTCCTTTTTAGAATTGACTGTGTTTGGGTAAGCTCTCTTGAATGCCTTTTGCACTCTAAGTGCCTCTGAGAGGAGAACTTTGGACCATAAGCTACTTTTGTTGGAGATGACAGATTCATCTCACACCATAAAGGTCCCTTATCCTTTTTGTTTTGAACAATAATGGCTAAATAAATCTTGATTGAAGAAACTGGTGATAATGATATGGACCTGTTACCCTAACAATCAGGACCCAAAAAATTGTCTGAAACAGGTCCTGTTGCATGTCAAAAAAGGATTAATACCTACCTGAAGGATGATAAATACTCTTAAAGTTTTAGAAGGAACAGATGCTTCGAAGGCTCCACGATATTCAATCTCTTTAGGAACAAGGCAATGACTTAATGGGGGAAGAGTTGAAAGCCCTTATAGAGCTACAAACCCTTACCCATGAGGAGGACGCTTACTTAAAAGAGATATCTAGGGTTAAACAGTTCTTGAAGGGAGATAGGAATTCTATATTTTTCTTTGCTGTGGCAAAGGCCTCCAAGGCAACCCAAAAATATATATTTCATTAAGGTGGGGGATGAAATCATTGATGATTCAGACATAATTGCTTGAGCAGTGGAAACATATTGGGGAAATATATGGGCTAGGGAAGTTTCCTTTCCATTTCAATCCCTATCTAGAAAATTCCTAATCAGTAGGGTAATTAGAGACTATTGGATCCCATTTCAATGTAAGAGATTGCGGAGGCCGTTTTCACTATGAGTGGTAGGGCGCTAGGGCAAGATGGATGGTCTATTGGTTTTTTTAGGGAATTTTTTGACATCATGGATGACAACCTTGTAGATTCTTTTAACCTCATGTTCCATCATGTTCCACAACAGCCAAGTGCAAAAGGAAATGAATTGTTCTAGATTTGTCTTGATCTTCAAATCAAGAACCTTCCCCATGTGTTAGAGTATAGACCCATCAGGGTCTGTAATACCTTGCTTTGGATCTTCTCAAAGGTGTTGGTTCATTGTCTTCAACCGCCCATGTCATGTTTGATGGGCCCACAATAGGCCAGTTTTGTTAAAAGGTAGGTGTATTTAGGATCAAATTCTGCTTCTTTGGGAACTCATGCATTCTACACAATTAACCAAATTTATTGGTATATTTCTTAAGGTAGGCATTGGCAAAAGTTGGGGTAAGGAACCTCTAACCCCAACATGCCCAACAACACAACACCCCACAAAACAAGCACAACGTCAAGGGGCGCCACCACCATTAAAGGAACCCCCCAACCAAAACCAGCAATGGAGGCCATGCCCCTCAGACCAAAACATCAGAAAACCAACACGTGTCCAGCCATCTGAGTAGGACCAAACCAAAAATTAGTTGGTCTGCTTTATTAGAAATTATGCTTAGGAATGGTTTTGATCCTAAATTTGTGAACCGTTGTCTCCATATGCAATGGTTGGGGACCTACTTTTGACCTCAGTGGTCATATTAGGTGGTTTTTGACCTCCCAATGTGACCTTTGCCAGGGAGACCCCCTCTTCCCTTATCTTTTTATCTTGCTCATGGATTTTTATGAATGCTTATTACAAGTTTGAAGGTGTTGGGGGGCTCCAAGTCCAAAGATTTACATGCATTGACAATCACTACATTGATGATACAATGATCACAACAAAAGCTACTGTTCCGAAGGCCCAAGCAATCAAGAGGACCCCAAACTGGATGGGCAAGAAGCTAGGACTACACATCAATTAGGGAAAATTGACAGCTCATTTTGTTCAGATTGATGGACTCATGAAGGGGAGGATTTGTAGGGTCTTGGAAATTGGAAGTGGTACCTCTGAAGAATCTTATTCAGGGATTCCAATTTATTCATGGAAGAGGAATGCAACATGGATTAACTTTATTAAGGAGATACAAGGCTGCACAGAACACTAGGCAAACCAATTCTTAACAAGAAAAGGGAAGATTCTCTGCCTCTTCAATTCTTTTTGCCATCTCTAGGTATATTACCTTGGCAAGCTAGTTGTCGTAGCAAGTCATCAACAAGGTTAATCAGATTGTCAGAAATTTTGTTTGGTTGGGGGGTACTGGAGCTTCAAAGTTGCATCTTGTTGGTTGGGGGGTAAAGGAGCTTCAAAGTTGCATCTTGTTGGTTGGGGGATAAAGGAGCTTCAAAGTTGCATCTTGTTGGTTGGGGAAAGGTCACAAGACCTAGGAATGTGGGGGGATTGGATATTCAAACCTTTGAAGATTCTAGTTTGCTAGGTCATCATGCTTTGATCCAAAGAACTAATAATCATGATAATGTGTTGTGGATTCATATCATCAAATAGAAGTACCTATCTTGGATGTCTTGTCTAGTAGACTCTGTCATTTGGTGTGCATTGCACACACAATACTGCCCTGTTGCATAGCTCTCCCCTTCCACCCAAGCTTCAGCCAAAGAGATTCTGAAGGAAAAGTACGCTTCCTTTGTAACTACAACCTTGACATCAATGAATCTTACCCCTTGTGTAATTATGATGCTATTGAAACTCAAGAACATTTGCTTTATTTGTGCCCCTTGAATGTCTATATTTGGCAATCCAATGGCCTTGATCTAGTTGAGCTCCTTACTAGGGATTCACCTGCTGCTACTCTAGTTTGGTCTATCTAGAAAACCAGAAATGTGTTATCTTTGGTAACATTCCCCTCACCTAGTGCAGCTTGGACCTTGTGGAGGGAAGTAGTTGCATCCATGGTAGTTATTTTGACCTACGAACCAAGTGTAACTAGTACCAATAGAACGAAGAATTATGGAGACTTGTTGAATCGGCCTGGGAGGATCTTCTTCCAATGTTAAAGGGTGACCCATAGTTACAAGACAATTTTTTTGGAGATGGTGGGAGGATAGAATAATTTTCAGGGAGTAGGGATTACCCTCATAATAGAAGCCATCACGGGTTACCTGGTTGTTCCTGATGAAGGTGAGTTCACCTCCCTCCTAGATGTGGCCTACAGGATGTAGAGCTTGTTGATCACTATGTTGTGCATTTTAGGAATGCTTCAAAGCTTTAGGGTGTTCACTTTGTGCTTCTTAGGAACATGTAGTTAGGCAGAAGGGTTAACTTGCCAAAATTTTGCATGGCTGCACTCGCGGCACTCTAGCCTCATCCTAGTTTTATGGGAAGCTGCACATTCTGCACAGGTTTGCCTAGAATTTGAGTTAGTTGGGAGGCTCTTAAGATGTTATCAAAGATGCCAAGACATGACTTCTTCTTGCTGCGTGGGAACTTCCAGTGCTGCTGATTCTGAGCCCCTTCCCGAGGATGTAACTACCACCTCAACAACCTTTTCTAACCAGCCTATCCTAGAGGGATTTGATGATTTTGTTCAGCAGTAGCTTAAGGACAGAGAGAAGCCGGAAGGAGTTGGAGGCCAAATTCACTGAGGGACTCAATAGGGCATAGGCTGACTTGTAGCTACAGGCATAATATGATTGACATGCTGCCCTTGCTCAGATTCATTGGGAGTATCATGAGTCGGAGTAGAGGAGAAGAGAGTAGGAGCAAGAGATCAAATACAAGCAACTTATGGATGAGGCTGTCTTTTAGAGCCAATTGGAGGAAGAACTTCACCGCCAAGTCATGGAAGACTCACTACAAGAAGTTGAGGAAGAGCATGTCAGGGAAGAAATCGAGGTGCTTTAGTGGGAAAAAGATTGCAGGGAAGAAGAGGAGATGCTGGCATAGTACAATAAGAGTCATGAATCAAATGCTAGGCATTGGTTCCGGGTAGGGTATTGCCCATACAAGGTCATGGATATCAATATAGATATGCCATGGGAGGATCTCCGCACTTGTATCAGGAAAATGTCTTTTATCAAGAAGAAGATAAGGGACCAGCATGAGGAGAAATTCTAGATCTTTCAATGAGTGGCAGGCTTCCTTTCTCTGAGGAGGAACGTGCAATTATGGAGTAGGTGCATCAACAATAGCTACCACATTGTGGTTGTAGAACTCATCCTATTCCCCTATAACAAGCTGTTTTGTTGATATGAGCATGGCTGTTGCATGAGGTCTTTTGGGTTTTGGGGGGATCATGGCTATGAAGTTGTGAGACCCTTGGACCATTACAGGATTCTCTTTTTGTTTCTGTGGTATCTGCCAATTTTAGACGGGTTTTTCTCCTCCTTCTCTTGTCTCTGTTCTTGCACGTTTTGGGGGGTTCCTCTGCCCCCATCTTTTCACTTTGTACAGTTTTGTAATATAATATAAAAGTGTAAAGTGCTCGTTTATGAAGTTGATGACTTAGGTTCAAGCCTGGGTGCAGCCACTTGAAGAGGTTAGGTTTTTACTCATCTGCCAACCCTCCTAGGACCCTGCTTAGCAGGATGAGCATTGTGGCTTGGTGATTATCTTTTTTTTAAATACAACTTGACTTTTTCTCCACCAAAAAAAAAAGAAAAAAAAGTATGGCTTTAAGACAATCTATTCTTGTTAGGATGTCCAATGAATACAATTATATTACAGACTAGCAATCCAATTGTGACCAGGTCTTCAGTTGGTAAGATAGGAAACTTTACACCAAGAGAATTTCTGTAAAGGAGGACGTAGAATTCCATCAAATATATCCTGTATCAATGTAACGTATTTAATTTTTGTTGCATGGAATTTGAACTTCTTGTTGAATTCTTGATTACTTTAAATTAAAATATTTGTTGATAACAAAGTGGATAGATGTAAATAAGTCATTTATCTTAAACATAGTAACTTGATCTTTTGATTGTCAAGGTTTTTTTAAGTTTACTTTTTGTTAGAACTTCTGTTTTGACCCTAAAAGTATTTGTGTAATTGTATGCAGGATGAAGAAATAGTGAAGGCAATGGCTCGGTTGTTTGCAGAAATGGGTGATTGCTATGTTGAACTAATAGCAAGTGGTATAATATAAGGTGTTTTTGGTTGTTAAATTGCTTGAATTCCTGTACCAGGGGGGCATCTACAGTAATTACTTTTTGCATATATTTGCAGGATCACCAGAATCGATGATGATAGTTGAAGCACTTGTGGAAGTTACTTCACACCCAGATTATGATATTTCTGCAATGACATTCAACTTCTGGCATAGCCTACAGAATATGTTGACAAAAAGGCAGGTTATTTGAAAGAGTATATTCTTGCTGTCATCTTTTTGAATTTCGGAGAATGGAAATTTTGCTAATAAGCAGAGCTAATTTTTTGCCTGACAAATAATATAGGGAGCATTATAGCCGTTATGTGAATGAAGCAGCGATTGATGCTGAAATGGAAAGAAGATTAAATGTTTTCTCTCCAACGTTTGAGTTACTAGTATCACTGGCAAGTGAAATGCTGCAAAATATCTTAATATTGTAGGAATCTTTAGTTGTTGCAGTATGTGTTAACTTTCCTTGATGAAATTCATGCAATCTGCATGCTGTCTTTATGCCTGGTTTCTTGTAATAGAGAGCTTTCTGACTCTATTGGCATCCTGCAGGTCAGTTTCAGGGTTATGTATCCTGAACATTATAACGAATTGTCAAGGGAGGATATGAAAGATTTTAAACGTACAAGATACGGTAAGTGTTCTTAGATACGGATATCACTTATAGGTACATGCTTGGTCGTTATGTGGCTTGTTCCTCAAAGCATGAAAAATAGAGATATGCTGGTTCACAATCATCAATATAAATTTCTATGATTAAGATATCTTCGAGCAATCCTTTCAGTGAAATCACACACAGTAGCAATAAAATCGCACAAATCTTTCTGCTTATGCAGCAAAACACACAACATCGTAAGAGTCTATGAGTCCAAAATAATTTTCAGTTTTAAAATGAACATGACAGCCAGCTCATGTGTGCATCAAGGTTTCAGATGCAGCTCTCTGTCTCATTTGTAGTGCAATACTGGCGAATCTTAATGTTAAATTTTGATGCACAATTAATTGTCATGAGTCGTGATTAACTGCCGAGTCAGCAAAACTGCAGTGAGCAATGTGCTTTTATCAGCCGTGTTAATCAATCCTCTGTAACTATTATCCATCGTATAAAACAACTTCTGTTTGAGTGTTTTGTTGAGTTGCTCCTGCATCAATGATCCACAAATTTGATTGTTGATACTGTGCAGAATGTGGTGATTACCACAACGTTAGATCCCTTTTCACGAAATCCTGTGTTTGGAAGAAATCCTGCATCTGGGACACGTTATTTTTAAAAGGTTGACGAAATTTTGCTGGGAATTGACCTTTTGTTCTGTCTTTTCTCCCTGATGCACTTTCTTATCTTTAAATTTGATTCCACCGCACTTTGTATTTATCAGCATAATGACTCCTACATCCACATTGATGTGTTACACCCTTCATTCTTCATTTACTTGCAGTGTCCTTGGTGTACACACCAATCAAATGTTACTTCCTTTGTGTTGTCTAACGTTGAGTGTGCTTACTGGTTGAATTGACAGCTGTATGCAGAACTGAGGATTGAACTCATGGCCTTAAAACTCATTGATATTCTTTGTGTTATTTATCTTCCATAAGCTAGGCCTATCTTCTTAAGCTTTCCCTTTCAGTCTTTTCCTTTATCTTGCAGGGCTTTTACTCCTTTTTTTCTATTTGTCTTATTCTATCCAATCCAATATTGGCATAGTTTGTTTCGAACTCTCTAGTCCCCATACCACTTTCTTCTTGTGCATCATTTTGCTTGTTTAGATCAATCAGAAACATTGCTACTGTTTTCAAAATCAAAACTTCTTAGCTTTTCATCCACTGATAGATTGATGATTGAATGGCTATAGGTAGGGTTTACTTGCACAGTTTTCATGACATAAGGCTACACAATAATTTTGTTTTTAGTATTTGTTGAGAATTTCCTTGATTTCCTAAGGCACGTTGGTTACTTAGAATGCCTGAACTCTAATTAATTTCATCTGGTTCATCTTATGTAGCAAATTGACTAGCCCAATGTCTGACTCATTACTTAAGGTTGCTTTGGGGTCTTCTAATGCATCCCAAGCAGTTCTGGGTTGATCCACAATTTTATGAAAACACACAATGGCTGTTAGAACATGGAAGAATAAAAGGCAAAAACAATTTGAACATCATTGTCCCATTTTAGCCAGAACTTCAAGTGGATTTTTCGAGGTTGCTTTTTCACAACTGTTCTAAGTTCCATATTCAAGAATACTTGTGTTAAGTTTCGTTGAGCCAACATTTTTGGACTTTCAATATAACTTTGGTATTAAAAGACAATAAAACGTACTGGTCAGATATGATTCAACTTATGAAAAGAACGTCTTCAATAATTTTATAGAATATTCTGCTTGACAAATTTTGATGTGTATTATATCGTGAAGGGAAATGTTACCTGGTGCATGACATGTGGCTTAGTATGCCTAGGTAGAACTTTTTGGTTTATTATCCCATATCGTAATGACTAATACTAATTGTTTTAGAACAGGGTCTTTTGGCTCCTGGTATCAATATGAGACAAATATTCACTGTTCTTCTTCAACACTCTGTGTGTGTATGTAAGTTTCCACGCTTTCTCCTTAGTTGCATATTTTAGTCGTTGATTTAAAATAATTAAATTCGGAGAGTATAGAACCCAGTACAAATAACTCTAAAAATTCACTACCGTCTTTCCCATTTTCAACTTTAGGGCCTGTTTAGTTACATGAATCTGTGGATGGATATTGAGTCCATGGATTCATGAATCTGAGGAGATTTTATCTCAAATGATGAAATCTGAACAGAATCAGAAAAACATAGAAATGTTGTGCCCAACACAAATATGAAGATTCATTTGGGTAAATCTCTATGAAACTAACTGAAACCAAATAATTTTCTAAATATTATAGGCAGAATCTGCAACAACAGCATCTGGAGAATTGGGCAAGCAAACACACCCTTAAGGATTAAAGCTAGACTTATGCTAACACACTAACAAGTGCTCAATAAATCATAATGATAGGTTGATTACAGTGCTTACATTACATCGTATCCTTCTCAAATATCATGATGCTTTAAGGGAATACATAGCCAGAGATGGTGGTTATTATTTTCTTCCTCTGAATAAGCTTGAAGGTAACAAACAATACCAATGGCTGTGGTTTATTGTAGTATTGCACTTTGACTATATATTTGTCAAACATTGAGGAGAATGGAACATCTGTGATATGGTATCAGTAAAACATTTAATAAGTTGAAATGTAATTAATGAAAACCGTTATTTATAAATCAAGGAAGCATGTGTGTACTTATTTTAATTTAAACAATTATTTGATGTTTTCTTCTTGTTTCCTTTTTGACTATATCAATGTATTATGGTTAGCTGTTGGGGATATCTTAATGGATGCATCTTCAGTTTTGGGTGGTGAAGCAACTCTGAAGATCCTTTCACAGAGCTTTTTCCAGGTAAGGAACAAACATTAAAACTGACTTTGTAAGGTATACATAAACGCATCTTTCAGTATTTCTGGTTTGCACTAGAAGCAAAAGTTAATATAGTAAGAAGCAATTTGTTGATCTTTCCTCTTTCGGAAAACATAAAACTAAAAATCTTGCAGGTTGGATTTATGCATGAATTTTTATCAAAAGTGCTTTGTTGTCTTGTTAATGAGTTCATCTAGCAGTAGCCAGTAAAGAAACTTTTAGCATCACAAACTAATAGCTGTAAGAAGGCGTTATTGAGGATGGTGAAATATTTATTTCAGAGCAATGAGGAGATAGTTCTAGGAAAGACATGGAAGCACAAAAGTCTCTTTTTATTTGTTTGAAATAGGAAGAGGCAAAAGAGATACAACATAGGTGCATGAGTTGATGGCTCAGTGGTCAATGTTCACACATTCTTTTTCAGGGGTGCAGGGTTCAATCACATACACTAGCACCTATCTTTCAAATAGGGGGAATCAAAATGAAATGTGCTTGATGAGGACTTAAGAATTGATATTTCAAATGATTAGAAATCAAGCAATGGTGCATCCTAAGCAATGTTAGCCAGCCAGGCATTGGGTTACCCTTAGTATGTGTGAAAATTGATTTCTTTTTTGGGATTTATTTTTATTCTTCTATTTTTCATTAAATGTCTAATAGCATTCAACTGGATTACAATTAACTGGGAAAATGTGACAGGCATTGCCTTGGTGTGGGAGCTAGCTATGCCTATGCCTTGGATTTATTATTACATATAGTTGAATGCTAGTCATAAGGAAGAAAAATCTAATATATAATTGGAACATTGAGAAGCATATGGCATTATGGTTACCAAATACTTACAGTTTAATAGCAATATGTTTTATGCCCAATATGCCTTAGCTTGGTAACCCTAGGTCATAGGTTCAATTCCATAAATTAAACTAGGAAAGACTGAGTTATAAATTAAAAATAAAAGAATTCCATAAAAGGAATTCTGAAGCTGATTTGATAGATCCAAGGGGTCTCAGTGGACGTAGGTAACAATTTCAGTTTCATTTACTAAATATATTCCCGTAGTTGTTTTTCTCCTCAAGATTTTTAAGGTAATAAAGTGTTAGTAACCATGTATTTATCATACTTCTGAAATGGAAGTAGGATATGGATTTTTGAGAATTGCAACCTGGAATCACCTGGAATTGTGATATTGAAAGAACAGAAAAAATAGTACATTTTTAACAATTCTAAAAACACATGCAATTCTATTGACCAATCATAATAAACAATGAATCACTTAGAATCAAGTGAAATCAACCTGGAATGGAAATCATGATTCCAATACTGATCCTGATCATATTTATATTTAGCATGGTATTCAGTAATATGTTCATATTTGATGTGTTAGTAAACAAGTTCAAGATAATATGTGCATGTTTAATGTTTTAATAAGCACTATGTTTTAAGGGTAAGAAAGGCTTGTGTTATCTACGATGCCGATACTGCAGAATTAATTTTTGAAGCAAAGTGGGCAATTGTTCAGGTAAAATAAGTAACTTCAATAATGAGAAAACGCCCATATACATATTCTGAAATCTGGCTAATTAATCCAAAAAAACTTTGGGAAACTTTCTATGTCTGAAATGTATTCATAAGCCATTCCAGTTATTGTATAGGAAACATCTGTGAAAGATAAAGTTGATATGCTAGACAGATAATACTCTTTTCTATAGTGCAACGTTAATGAATTAACTGCAATAATATCCAACAGATCCCTAAGGTCTTGAGATCTCCACATGGAGGTCATAATATATTTCAGTTTCAGTATGTTTAGTTAATGCCTATTAATTATTTTATATATTATTGACTTTCAATATCTGCTATGTTATACAAGGATCACTCATTTGTTTAACATCATAAAAGTTTAACTTCCTGCGTTAATTTCTATCTTTAATCAATGCCAATTATTACAGAATACTTAAGCATCAAAGTCCATAGATCTGGAATGGACATCCATGTATTTCTTTATGTTGCTGACAATTTTATTATTGGTTGACATTGACGCCATAGGCTTCAAGCACAGCTGGAAGTAATGGATCGTGGGACTGGAGGCCTGCTGAAGCAGCACTGTATTGTATTCGAGCCATTTCAAAGTCAGTACCTACTTATGAGAGTGATATACTTCCACAGGTACAGGTTAATTTTCCTTGTGCCTTTATCTGACCTGATTTATATATTAAGTCTTGAAGCCAGTTCTTGTCCCTGCGACAGTTAATCCTTAACGTTGCTAGGCCTCTGTGTGACAACATGAAAATAAAAATGAAAACCATTTACAGATAATATCTTTGTTTCATTTAAAGAGCTTATATTATTTTTATTACACTTCCTTTGGTGTAACATTTGATTTTAGCATTTTTTTTTTGTCTTCTGCTGAGTAAAAAGCAATTACTTTTATCCAATTGACATGTCAAGGGTTATACAATGTATGAGAAAAAGATATGCAAATTAAAATTGCTGTAGAACAGGTTTTTGGAAAGTAAAAATCGACAATAGGTATATGCAATGCATTAACCAGAAAGTGCAGCTAACCAGATTACAATTTTGCTTTAGGTATCTTCAACTAGAAAACTGGTAGCAATTAGAGGTTTTAAGCGGTGTCTATCCCTGTACCGTATTTGAGAAATGTCTTTGCAGTAATTTGTCTTTCATAAATCCAAGAACTCAAGAGCAGTTTGTGAAAATGGAATAGGCATAAATTCTTTCATGTTTTGTTTGCTATGTTACAAGCAGTAGTTTGATCAGTACTTGGCCTCATCATTTTCATCCTGGAAAGCATTTATAAAAACTTTTTCAATTCGGCATTTTTTGGTAGCAACAGGCATGGATTTCTCCACTTTTTTTTTAAAAAAATAATAATTTTTTTGAGTAGATAGAAGATTTTATTATCAATGAGATTTTGGAGTACAACCAGAAAATTCATCTTAGAGATCTACCGCGGATCATGGTCAAGGTTTCTTTTACACAATCTTCCTATAAGAACAATAATAAAAATTTGAAATTATCGCCCTTATCATACCAGCTCATTGCCAGTCTTGATTTATGGCTTTTTAATTTTTCTAGTTATAAAGATTCTGGCGTGTGATACTTATTCCATAAGTCACATTTTCTTAACACCGTTTCGGTACCATTGCACTCTATCTATTTTGCCTTCATTACCCTTAAAAATCACTTATGCTAGCAGTGAGCTTGCAACTTCATTTGTGTGCAATGTTTGAACAATCTAGGTTCAAGTTCTTGCCATATTTTGTAAAATATAAGCATTATAAAATGCTGAGCTGTGCCTTCCCAAAGTTTGGTCTAGATATAAGAAATGTAGGGCAATGCATAAAGATAAGATTGTCGTCATTCTCATTTTTTCAAGAACACAAATCTTTTCGAACATATAGATTCCATGCCTATTTTGCCTATTTTTTCTTGTCTTACGTGAATCTGGGTTTAAAACAATGTATCTTGTTCATTGGAAATTATTTTAGAAGTTTTTGTAAATCTTGACGACTTTGGCCAAGGTTGACTTATTTATTAATTGATGCTAGTATGTGGCATGTTCAGTTGAAATCCTAATCTTAATGGAGTGAACCAAAGCTGTAGTTTGTTGTTTCTCAATGCATTGAAAAATGGTTTCTACTGGAAGCCATTTCAAAAATTGACAATGGAGATGACAAGGGTATGCCTTTGTTTAGGTTGAATACAGTTCTTTGGATACATTAATTTGGGATGGTTGTACTTTATGAGTCTAGCGGTTTTGTAAAACCATTGGTCTAAGCCAATACCAGTTACACAATGTGTGGATGCTTGAATTCCTAGGCCTCATGCTTGATGACAGCTTGTGGCCTCGGGCCAACCACGGCAAGAATGTGATTGTTGGGATGCTTGACATGGGCACCTGGCCCTATCGAACAATAATGCTGGCTTCAGTCCCACCCCATCCTGCTGTAAGGGCATTTGTGCCAGCAACTTGGACTTCACTTGCAACCAATTGGACCCATCTGCATCTACACTTGACATCGAGAGCTACAACACACACATTGTCGACCATCGGTGGCAATGCCATGGCAAGTGCCGATTGTTTCAACTCTAACATTCTTGTTGCCATGGATGCCGTGTTGTTGGACACCCTGGATTTCAAAAGAAGGCCACCAACTTTTCCTTGGTAGCAACTCCATGTGCATTGTGGCCTGCACTACTGCTTTACAATAAAAAATGGTTTTGGTTGGCTTTAGCGGTTTCAACAAAACCGCTGGACACATAAAGTACAATCATTCTATTTATTTCCTCTATTTTGTGTTTGTAAATCAGCCTAGTCTTTCTGTGCTAGTGATTTCATGTATTCTTTTTATGTGTTTGTGACAATGAAGCTCCTTATTCTTTAATGCTGTCCCATGTGCATTTTGTCCTTTTCCATCTATTTATGTCTATTAACGCCAATTCATCCTAGAGTGCTTTATTCATTGGAATCTTCTTATTGATGTTTAATACATGTATGCTTATGGACTGTAACCAGAAACCCTCATTCAACTATGTTTAACATCAAGGACTGCACCTAGGTGCATTGAAAACCTTGCCTGTGGTGAAATTCTATTAAATATAGAACATCAGATGCAATCCAACTTTATAACATGTATTTATAAAATATATTAGAAATATTTTAGCAAATATCCACCATCATGGGACTCTTGGACTCCTGAATATTCCAATGTTGCATGGTAGAAAATAAATGTATAGAGTCAAAATATTTTTAATTTATTATTAGTTAATTGAAAATAAAGTATTATGGATGCAATTAAGAAAATCATCAAACATTCGTAGGCATGACAAAATTATCAAATGTTCAATTGTAGAAAGAATTTAGTCTTTTTGTTTATTTTCAAGTGCAACAATACATTTCTCTGCATAGACATTCATTTCAATGCATGAGGCCTTGTGTAGCTTCTTGAATTATGAAACCTTACTGCGCAAGTTCCAGGAAGGGCTAACCTCAAGTATGTGCTCTTGTGTCTAGGTTTTTGGTTGCCTAACCAAGCTTCCACTGGAACCTCAATTTTGTCAGACAGGTAAATTGAATATCTTTTCTGATCATGCAGTCATAAAATTTGGATAGAGTTCAAGGAAATTTTTTTAAAATGCTGTTCATGTGATATATTTAAATTTTCCTTTATACTCTTGCAGCTTGTCTAACAATTGGAGCTTATTCAAAGTGGTTGAGTGAGGCACCAAACGGAGTGATGTTTTTACCTTTGATTTTTGATATTTTGACCAATGGGCTGAGTACTTCTGAGGATTCTTCAGCTGCAGCAGCACTGGCATTACGACATGTTTGTGATGGTATGCTGTTTTCTTTTAGATATTTGGTAATACTAAATGTTGACAGAATGGTACTTTACTGAGCTATTGATGCTGCAAATTTTTTGTAAACATAAATGATTTAAAGTAAGTGATTACAGCCGGCAAGAGCACTGTCATTTCATAAAAAATTTATCACTAATTTTAGGTCAGATTCCAAAAATGCTGACCATATTTTGTTGGGGAAGGCTAGGACGATGATGATGATGATTTCAAAAATTCAATATGACATTCTATTGCATGTGTGCTGAATTTCCATCCTGTTTTGTTATTTATCAAATGATTCTTTCAGTCGTTTTTCCTTAATGCATCTCCAGTGGTTAGTCTTATGCTTATTCATAATAGATTAGAGAGATGTTTTCTTCATGCATTTATACCCAATGCTAGAGACAAAATCCTACCTTATTCATAGATGTTGTGTTAAAGATAAACTAGTTTGGCAACCTCAACATGTTACATTAATGTTAAAAGATGCAGAACCGTAAGGTTGTTTGCATGATTTATTATATGGTTGTTAACTATGTCGTGTTGTTTATTATGGATTCATGTCTTATTTTCCTTGTGTGGGTGATATAAGAGGACTCGAGAAAAGTTTAAGAATGTACACATGTTTGCATGTACAGCATCATCTGTAGTATTTCCTATGGTCGCAGTGATTATACTGAGTGTCAAGAGTTTTACAAGTGTTTTATCCCTGTTCTTGAATATCAGAATTGTCTAATGAGTAAATCTCGGTTTGGTTTATATTGCTATACTATCAACTATACTTTTGGGGATCGCAGTGGGATCACAATATGTATGATTCCAGATCCAGATCTGAAGAATGATGGTCCGGATCAGTTCTGGAGTACAATCTCTACTTCAACAGCTTTGCATGGTGCAAGGATCCTGGCACATTTGTGTGTGCCTTGATGTCTAGTGCTAGCATCACTTTATACCCTAGCTTTCAGAGCAATGAAAATTCTTGCATGTAGGCAGGTTGCCATGGATACAATAGTAATTCCTGCACCAATAATGGATCCACTAATGACACCACATATTCACTGTAGCTTACTCTCCATCAATTTCCTCAAACTCAAGCTAGCGCTGTATGTTGTATTGGGTTGCTTCCTCATTAGCACTTCAAATCAAAAGCGGCATTTTCTATTTTCAGAGCTTTTACTGCAATGATATAGCTGCTGCCTTATCCCTTGTTGTTCATGGAGATCATTGCGAGTGATGACTTGGACTTGCTGGTGAAATGGCAAGAGGTGCGTTGAAGTTGGCAAACTTATGTATGCTGCCAATTGTAGCAACTACCAAGAAGAAGCCTCGTTGAATTCCCTTACTCAAATATCAAGTTTTTAGGTTTTTTAATATGGTGTACTAAGACTCCACCAATGCCAGTCCCAAGCCTGGGTATGAAAGGAGGAGGGTTAGTGTCAACTTGTAGTTGGCTGTAAAACCTTGCCTAATCTCATGGATGAGTTCTTTTTCAGATTTTGCAAATACTTGGGCATTCCCCAGATGTGAGGCATAGCAGTCAGTGTAAAGGTGAATGACAAAAAAAAATTAAAAAATAAAAAAATCATGTAGCTGACCCCATTTTGTTGGGACAAAGCCATGATAATGATGAAATAATGATGATGATGAAATTTCAAGTTTTCATGTTTTTTAATATGGTGGACTAGCTAGAGGTCACACTTTGATGAGAAAATGTTTAAAAATTTAATTTTAAATGTTTTTAATATCACAAGTCCAAATGATTCAAGTTGTGATTCTTGATGATCTGCAATTCAGAATCTTCAACTGTGAGCGCTTAATATCACGATTATGAATTTGCGTCATCTGATACCTATTAATGTGACATTTTTATAATGTTCACAGATGGCTACTATTGTTTATCCTCTTAACCATTGTAGATCATTTCTTATTTTCTATATTATATGTCAATCGTCAAATCTCTTTGTTATGATTATCACGGTTCGACTCTTATTTAACTTTAATTTCTCAAATCGCACACAACTAAGTTTATCTTGTCATGTGAACTGTATTTTCCAACATGTTAGCAAAACTTGGTTGGTTGTTCGAGGTGACTCTATTTGAAGAGTAACGATAAAGTTGCAGTGTTCACAGTCATTTATGGTCTAGTGTAATTGCTGCATTAAACGTTGAAAATGAACTATCCATAAGGCTTTTACCCCACCATGAAGAAAACATAGAATTTACTTCTATCTCCTACGCATACTTTGTTGCTTACTTGCAATGCATGTGCACTTTCGTTTTGCGGGTTCTTTTTGTTATCATCCTTGTGAAGTTGTCATTGTATTTGGTGTTTTGCAGTGTCTCATTTTTGCTGGGGTTCACTGCTTACATTTTCCATTTCTCTTTTTAGTTGTGACATTATGTCTTTTCAAATAAGTATTATTTGGAGCCTGCTTATTGACTGTTTTACTTGTTTTGTTGTTAAGAGACATGATGGTTGATTGCGCTGTTTCATCTATTTTTGTTATGGTCCATGGCATGAGTCAGTGATGTCCCTATACAATGAACTCACAAGTTATTATTTGACAGTTAATGATCTTCCACGATCGTCGGAGGTCAAGTTGAATGAAAAGGAGCTTCAGGACAATTTGGTATCAAATTTTAGAGTTCAGCCCCATAACAACTTGGAAGTAGTCTAGGAGTTGTTAGAATCCATGCTAGTGGAGTTTCTTAGTTTGGGCTTGCTGCCATTTGTGGTTATTAAACTGCCAAAGGTAGAATTGAATGTTGTTAAGCTTGCATTAAGAACATACTGCAAGGGCTGCTTTATTATTTACTAGCATAGTTGTAGGTACAAATTCTTGAAGATCTCAACCAAGCTTTGGTGGTTTTGCTTTAGAACCATGATGGGTAGTGTTGACACACAGGTCATTAACATCAACCTTTTTGATTTACTTTACATGTCTCGAGAGAAGGTTGGCTTTGCCAAGGGAGACAAGTTGCCAAATGGTGTGTTCTCATTATAGCATTAGTTGAACGTAAAATGCTATGGTGGAGATTTTCTCCACCAAGGTCATTGTCAGAGACCATAGGGTGGATATGTACTAGAGAGCCTTGGTTATGTTTCATGCCAAGGTATAGTTAAACTAGGATATTGACTGGTTTAAACTCCTCAAGTATGAATACAGTTGCATATGAGGTTCTGCTATTTCTCCATCACCCATTTTTCTTATGTTTATGTTATTTTTACCTACATCTAGATTTTTTTAAATTTGATGTTGAGACAATTAAAGCTATAATGTGTGCCTATTATTAAATTGTCATCGACATACTCTACACCGTCATTGTTGAGGGTATGAAGATGTAGGGTGCAGAAGGAAACGTCCCGCTATGGGCACGTCGGCAGCCTATGACAGGTGTAGTGTGGATGTTTGAGGGCATGGAGGATATCCAACGTATTACGGTGAAGCTCGGAGTCCACAAAACTGGTGCCTTGTTGAATTGCTTGCATGGCTGATTCACGTTAGCTCCGCTCCTCAACTGACGTCCCCTTGTTTGGGTGGAAGTGTGCAGATGTTCGATGAATGTGATGTTGGAGTTCCCCCCATGAGCAATCACAGTTGATGCCCAGGACGATGTACGGACACCGTCCATCTTGAAGCCATTGGCGCACACTTTGCTTGTGCGCCTTATCCAATTGGTGTTGTTTCTGCCCTTCCTCTTCCTGCTCCCGCTCTTGCTGTGCCTGCTTAGCTACCTCACACTCTCTACTGGTGGTTTCCTTTTGAATTAATTCCTCCCGAACTTGAGCCCGGATCTCATCCACCAATTGGGCTTGGGTAACCTTCGCTAGCAAGGTTTGCTACCGGATTAGCTCTTGTTCCCGCTCACGGAAACGGGTTTCTAACTTGATCTATGTGAGTGTGAGGGCTTCATCCCATTTGGCCTCCCACTCTCGGTGCTCTGCATCGCATGCTGCGGCTGTTGCCTTCGCTGTTGCACGATGCATCTCCTCATCTTGTCTCTTTTTGTAGTTCGATGCTCCAGGTAGGGAGACCTTTGACACTGCCATGGGGTTAGAGGCCCGCAGTCCCCCACGACTACTCTGCCTCTTGGAGTAAGTCATCGCAGGTCCAGTCCTTGAGATCCTAGGATGGGCTGAAAGGGGGGGTCTAGGCGGAGAAACCCCCAAGGGGGGGAGGTGGGAACCTCGGCTCCACTTGAGGCCGCACCCCCACCGCCCCCCACCACAAGGTTAGGATAAGCCCAGAGTGGCAGCCTCCCTTTTGCTGTTGTAGTGTCGCTAGAAAAAACTGGGGTAAGTTAACCCTAATTCCAAGCTTCAGGCACTTGAGGAAGGAATAATGAATGCCCTGAAGCTTGGACCCGTTACCAGACTGCATGAAGAAACGGTCCACCAGATCAGCAGCCTAGGCCCAGACAGGTGGCAGGGAGGATATGGGAACTTGTCGAATTTGCGTGCATGGCATTGGTCCAACGAAAAATAGTTCAACATCATGCAACCCACGTGTGGTGGGCAGGATGACTTTGCCTTCCGCCTATGCCCCTAGACACCTGGCAATCGAGGACTCTGTGATAATGACTTCAATACCCCAAAAAAAGGTGCAGTCCTCTCGCCAATTAGAAAAGAAAGCGTTGTTTGGGAGGGTTGGATCTCCCACCAGCCACGACAAGATGTTATTCTAGCCGCACCGTTCCACAAGTCCCCACAATTCCTCGTTATCTTGAAACGCTGTGTAGTCAGGTTCGTAGGTCGACATAACCCCCATCACCACTTCAATTTCCCTCCATGCAGCCGTGACTNGGGGGGGGGGGGGGGGGGGGGGGGGGGGGGGGGGGGGGGGGGCAAATGACATTGTTGAAAGATTTTGTGGTTGTGTATTTCCAACACCACCCATAAAAGTAGTGTGGCTCGGGAGTCGTCCATCAATTTAATCAGGGGAGCCCAACCTGTCTCTCGCCACATGGTGCGCATGTAGGTGCATTGGAAGGTGAAGTGTTGGACGGTCTCAGGTGCAGTGCCACACAGTGGGCAGGTGTCGTCGAGATCGAAGCGTCGCCTACATAAATTCGTCTGTACAGGCAGCATGTTGCTCTCTAGCAACCACAAGAAAACTTTAATTTTCTCAGGCAGCCGTCCCTACCATATCTGACGCCACCTTGGTATTGGCAGGTACATAGCTAACAGCAAGTAGTGTGGCTCGAAATTCAACCACCCCCGCTTCTGCATTTTCAACGCATGGTTGCAAAGTGACCGCCAGGGCCTTGAATCCTGTGTTCTCACTTGCCACCGTTTGTACTTGGCATTCATGATTTTGACCCACTGGGTTGGTTCCCTGATCTGATGTGTAAAACGAAGTAGTAGTCGTTGTTGACCCAACGTCAGTTCATCCTCAAATTTCGAGATCCTCAGCCCCCTTGCAGGTTGGGGGCACGTGATCCAGTCCCGGTTGGCTAGCTGCAATTTGCACCCCCCTCTGCCCCCCGACTAGACGAAGCGGCGGATGCACTTATCAATGCTTTCAATAATGGCGCGTGGCGGGGTGACCACAATAGCCACAAAGTGTGTCATTGCTGCAAGCACCCTCGAGGCCAACACCAACCTCCCCTTCTGAGTTAGAAAACGATTGGCCCAGTTTTCAACTTGGCTCTCAATTTTTTCTAACAGTGCCCCCCTTGACACACATCAACCTGAATGGAATAGCGGGATGCCCAAGTATGTATCCCTGATTGTTCTAGACGGAACCACTCTACTTTTCACCTGAGCATCCACGTTTAGAAAATGGGCAGTTGACTTATCTCGGTTAATTACCAATCCAAGCTCGTCCACCATCCAAGAGAGTGCCAAGTTGATGCCACATGCTTGTGGGACCCCAACGCGACTGATCAGCATTGTGTCATCAGTGTAATGCTCAGCCAAACATTCTACCCTTGCAATCTTCAGGCCCTTGATGCCCACTGCTTTGCAGTAGGATTGCAAAAGGTCCATAGCAATAATGAAGAGTAACAGCAAGAGTGGATCCCCTTGCTGTAACCCCCTACTAGGTGAGGAGATGCCCCCCTGCACGTCGAAAGAGAAGCCAGCGGAGGATTGTAGGTGGATGCAGAGTTGGATAAAACCTAGGTCAAATCCTTTTTTCTGCATGATGGCGGCCAGGGCCTCCTAGTTGAGTGTATCATACGCTTTAGTGATGTCTAGTTTGAGACATAACTTGGGGAACTTCGAGAGTCGAAGAGAGTGGAAAGCCTCTTGCATTAGAAGAACTTGGTTTTGTAGGGTCCAGCCTTGTACAAACCTTGTTTGATTGACCCCCACCAGTTTGGGCATTAGCAGAGCCAGCCTATGTACGATCATCTTGGAGAATATCCGAATTAGGATGTTGCAAACCCCGATAGATCGAAAATGTTTCTAGAGATACACATCCACACACTTGGGGATGCACACAATTCGGGAAAGGTTAAGCTCTCGGCGAACCTGCTTCTTGGCCAACATTAGATTGAAGGCATCCAGAATGTTGGGCCCCACAATATCCAAGAAGATATTGAAAAATTCAAGGCTCCAACCATCCGGCCTTGGCGCCTTCTCCCCTAGCATATTGTCGATCGTTGTTGTTAGTTCTTGCCAAGAAAACAAGGCTAGCAGTCTAATGTTATCCTCCTCATTCAGCACCTGTGCAACTCGAATCGAAATGGGCTTTGTGGGTTGCTTTGCCTAGATCGTCTCCCAATAGTGTGTCAGCTCTCTAGCCACGCCCTGCGGCTCATCAACTATCTCTCCCCTAGTGGTAATCAATCTATGAGGTTGGCTCCATCCACGAAGTGACACGTTTTTTAGTACAAAGTTTTATAGGTGTTTTTTTTACTGTTTTTGAATCTCAGTATTATCTAATGAGTAAATCTCAATTTGGTTTATGCTGCTATAATCTCAACTATGAGTACTTAATATCACGGTTATGATTTTGCTTCATCTTATGGCTGTTAATGTGACATTTTTATGATGTTCCCAGATCTGTACTATTATTTATACTTTTTATTTTCCGTATTATATGTCAACCATCAAATCTTTCTGTTATGATTATCACAGTTTGACTCCTATTCAACTTTAATTTCTCAAATCTATACAACTAAGTTGCTTATCCTGTGGACCTTTATTTCCAACATGTTGTTTGTCTCTTAATTTTCTAGTGCACTTATAATGCAGATGGTGATGCAAATTTTTTAAGTTTGAAATTAAGTTATTTTTTAACATGTAATATTTACAAAATCTTAACCTAACATTGTTGCCAATTAAGTATTAAAAAGCATGATGAAATAAACTTTTTATTTGCATTCTCCAGAGCACCCTTGAGAAAGTAGCTATATTGTGGAACATATTAGTCAGTTATTCATGAATTATTTTTGAATGCCTTTTATCGATGTCTTATCACTTTTGTTTTAACTAATGACCTCATATTGTATCAATAATAGCTTGCAGAGATAAGCTAGCAGGGTCTTTGGATAAACTTTTCTTCATTTATCACAGTGCTGTGAACGGAGAGGGTGGCTACAAACTTTCACATGAAGATTCTTTGCAGCTCATAGAAGCATTGAGGTAGTAAAATATTAAATATCTTCTTGTTTATTTTTCATGATCTTGATCTTGCGGGAAAGCGTTAGTCTGTAATGATCTGAACTAATAAAGGGAAGATGGAGTCATGATAGCTAGTTTCTTAAAATTTCTCTTTAGTTTGTTGTGGCAATAGAGAAAAAGATAACAAAATATGTAAAAAAATGTCTCTTTGAAGTGTTACAATAGACATGATCATTAATAAATCAGCAAACACTTGTTGATCTGGATGGAAGGAACACCATTCTGGTGGTTGTAACAGACATTGTGGCATCTTACTGAATCAATTCATACTAAAGTACAAATGTTTTATAAAATATAAACCATGTAATCAGTTTGCTATGTTGGCAAGCTTTTGCACAAAATGACCCAAAAGAGCCAAGTTCAGCTGGATGTTATTATCATCATCATGATGAGAAAAATACCATCTGGAATCTTTTGGCTGTGAAAGCCTTTGTGTTTGCTGTAAGATCCACTACATTCAACTTATAAAATTTCACTGGTTTTTCTTTTCAACTCTCAAGGATAAAGGCTAGGTTCACATTAACAACTAACAACTACTCAACCGATCATAAGAATAGGTTAATTATAGCACCTATGTTACTTTCCATTTTTCTCAAGTACAATATGGAATGCAATTTTAATAATAACATAAATAGTGGTGAAATATAAGTGGCAATTTAAGGTCAAAAGGCCCTAGTTGCAAACAGTTCCGCTACCTAGGATCAATCCTGCAATCAGACGGTGAAATTGATAAAGATATAAGAAATAGAATTGAGGTAGGATGGTCAAAATGGAGATAGGTTATTAGTGTTCTACCATTAAAATTGAAGAGAAAATTTTACAAGACAATAATCAAACCTGTTATCTTATATGGTGTTGAATATTGGGCAGTATAAAAGAGAAATGACCAACAAATCAGTGTGGCAGAAATGTGAATGGTTTAATGGATGTTAAATGTTACTAGAATAGATAAACTACATGATACAAACATTAGAGGAAGATTTGGAGTGGCTTCTATTTTAAATAAACTACAAAAATGGCAGCTTAGATGGTTTGGACATGTGCAAAAAAGATCAGACAATGAGCTTATAAACAAAGGTTGTTACATCACTGTTCAAGGAAAGCCATTGAAAAGAAGACCAAAGAAGATACAGGGAAAACGATTGAAGATGATTTGAAGAAACCGCAAATTAACAAAGATCTAACTCTTCGTAGAGGTGAATGGTGAAAAAGAACTCATGTAGCTGACCCCATTTTATTAAGACAAGGCTAGGATGACGACGACGATGATTATAAAGCCTTAAGGATATGTAGAGCCCAGGATTGTAGTTACCATTTCCTTTCTGTTAATAAATCTTGTTTTTTCACCACACTGACTAGTAGTTAAGAATAAATAGGTTTCAACAACTTTGCCTTTGCAATGTGGGTTTGCATTTTCAAATTGAATGCTATCCAACTCAATAAACTGATCACCATCTAGATGTGATTTGGGGTTTCTTCAGGTTCTATGTTAAAGAAATAACGTTTGGCTCACAATCATTTTGGACTTTACTGCAATATATCCCTATATAAGTGATAGGAGATTGTAAGTATTTGCAAATGGCTCAAGATATTAACTGTGTGGAAGCTCATGTACCAATAGGGTTGGATAATGGTGCTTATCTCCACTTTTAGGTCAAAATGCATGAAAAATAAATAATGCAATCCATTCATTCAAGGTATGGGGATGATATATTGTTAAGAATTATTTAGTGTACTTATGAAAAAAATGCTACATGTTTCAAACTAGGCATACCAAATAAATGCAGCATATCACCTAATAACTAATTGTGAGATTAGGTGAAATTGCTTATCGTAGGCCTAAAGAGCTTCTAGTGATGATTCACAGGGGTTCATTTTATAGAAAGCAGGAAAAATAAATGATCAAACATTTGATTTTTTCTTTTGCTTTGGGGCATTTATACAGCCCAAATACAACATAAATCCTTGTAGCGTGTTCTGTTGGATTGTGAATTCAATCTGACAGGTCATTTTTCAATTGCTGCAGTTCATGCATAGATGCAGGGAAATTTTTGAAATAGTAATGATGAATACTGAATTTTTTCCAACAAATTGGAAGGGTGTTTGCAAGGATGTAATGGAAAAGTTCATTCCGTAACAGACCTATTATTTTAAAAAATTTTCTTATTTCTGGCCATCCTGGAAAGATTGAAATGGCTTTACCTTTTTCTTATTGGTTAATTTATATTAATTAGCCTTCTTCTATCCAGCATGGTGATTACAGCACTTCCTCCGGATTCTGCAAAGAAAGCTCTTGAAGCTTTATGTCTTCCAGCAGTTTCTCCACTGCAGGTGGTTATTAAATTCATCTGCACCATATTGCTATCTGGAAAAATGTTATATGCTTGTTCTTCATTCTTATTTTGCTTTTTTTTGCTTTAGAATGTCATTGCTGAAGCCTCAACATCATCACAACCACTCAGTGCAAAGCAATATATTGTCCACATTGACAGACTTGCAAATATATTCAGGTGCATGTTAACATTTATCCTTTTGCATAGATTGCATGCTTAGTATGTTAACTCTAGTACACATATTAAAACTCTGGAATTGTTCTTTGCTTTGCTTTAATGCAGACACGTGAATCACCCTGAAGCTGTGGCTGATGCAATTAAGAACATTTGGCCAGTTCTAAAAATAGTTTTTAGTCAGTAAGAATGCTAGACATTAATTTGTATTGATAGTTTTGAACTAGTATTGTATATGCTCACTAGTTTCTTTTGATTCCAGACGTGCTTGGGATATGCTGACTATGGAGCGCTTATGTCGAGTTTGTAAATTTGCTGTGAGGATCCTTATAGCTTTGTCACTGTTGTCTCTCTCTGTGTGTTTTTTCCATTTTTATTTCTTTGTGACAATGAAATTCAGCATAATTTTCTGCTGGTTGTTTTCATTGTGATTTGAAAAATTATTTAACAATGTCTTTGACAGTTGAAATTTTGTAGGATCCCTAATAACCACTCTCTAAAGGTTAGTACAATTTTTTCCCAATCTTCTTAAAACATGGGGTTATACTTACATTTGCAACTAATATGGATGTGGCTCATATAATGATGGGTTGATTACAAGGCCTACACACCTCCTCACTTCATTAGACTTAACCAGTTGTTGATGGGATGATAACTTGCCACTTTTTATAATCCTAAGAATGTATGCATCTATTGCATGTTGTCTATCTTTAGTCTATCTTTAGTAGCACTATGATGCCTTAAAACTAGCATTGACTAAGGTGATAGCTAACACTTCCTATCATTTGCAAAACTAGAAAACATCAAACATTTGTGTGACTTGTTTCAAGTTTCATTTTACAAGCAGCAGCAATGGATGTGGTTGGATGTACTCCTAATCCTCCACTGTTTTCACCATACAAGATCATTTAATCTATAATAGGCTTCAAACAATGGCTTGGAATAAAAAATATAGTGGTTTTAACAACTTTGCCTATGCAGTGTGGTGTTGCATTCCCACATTGATGGCCATCCAACTTGGAGAATCTGGTCACCATTTGGCTGTGAGTTGGGTCATCTCTGGGTTCTAAACTCCATAAATAAGGCTTGACTCAACCATGTTTTCTGGACCACACCTCAATATACTCCCAAGATAGGTGACTGGGATCATATGTGAGGTGGATGCACACTTACGAATCATGCCTACATCATTGAAAACCTTTCGGTGTTGTGCAACTCAACCCCTTTGGGTCCAATGGTTTAGGATATTAAGCTGAAGTAAGCATATATACAGGTAGGGTTGGATAGTGGTGTTCATCCCCACATCTAGGGCAGGGTGTATACAAAATAAATAAACAATGCAACCCATCCATTCAAGGTATAAGATGAATATATTATTATTAAAATGATTAGTTAATGATCTCTAAAAATATTGCATGCTTCACACAATGCACACCAATCAAATGCATCATCCACCTAATTACTAGCTGTGAGTTCACGTGAATTGCTTATCATAGGGCCCAAAGGGCTGGACTTATTTTATGAATAAAAATAAACATAGATGATCACACATATTTTTTTTTTTTACACAAATAAAAGAATATAATTGCTGATAAACAAAGGGGTTTAGCATATTGAAATAAGAATAAGTAAATAATATTTTACTTTGCATGAAAGGAAAATGCAGCCATGATAAAATGTACAAAGGATTCATTATGTAATAAAAAACTTACTCCAAGGAGACTTCAAGGCTTCCAAGATCGAATATTCCCATCATACAATTTTAAAAAGTAACTATGCATATCAAATATAAAAACTAGCTCACATCATACAATGGAGAGAGTTACCATAATTAGGTTTACTTATCATGGGAAATTCAACCAATGTTTTCTTCCAATTTCAGGCATCCTAACTTTGGCAAATATAGTTTGAATGTAGGGCTTGAATTTTTGGTGATCAAGTCTGAGTTTGGGGAGAAGAAGGAACTGAAATAAATCTAAAACTATAATCAACACAGTTCATGGGAGTTGGATTTCACAATGTTCTCTTTCAGCCTAAGTCAATTTCAGTCTTTGTAATCTCTCTAAATGTGATGGCTAAAACATGTAGAGTTTAGGTGCCAACTATTTATTTTGAACAAACTTTGTTTTTGTTTTCTTTTCACATGCATACAGACCCTAGCAAGACCTTCCAAATTTGGAAAACTTCATAACGTGTAAGTGATACCAAGTATTTTGCATAAGCATACTTGAAATAAGGTGCAAACTTAAGGATATTGCTGGAAATGAGACACATAAATTGAAATACAGTTACAACAAAAATAACAGTCTCTGAAGCTCTACGAAAAAAAAAAAAAACCATAAAGAACAGATTTTATAAGACTATTTTGAGAATATAAAATAGAAACAATAAATTGGCCACCATAAAATAATAATAATATCAACAGTCCCTTATGTTCCTAGGCTAAAACAGAGAATGAACTGTCTCTTAAAAAGAAAGAAAGAGAGAAATAGAGGGCATATACAGTCTCTGATATTTTGTCCCCTTTTATTTTTCTGTACAAAGGACAGTAATCTATGACTTTTATAAAAAAATAAAATAAAATAAAAAAACCAGATGACAAACTTTATAGGTGACTGTCTAGGAAACAGAAAGCTTCAATTAACAGCCAAAATAAAAAGGTACTGTCTATTCTAACCATGGAATCAATCTCTGTTTCTAAACAAATGGAATAAGTAAATTTTATAAACACAATGCTGAATAATAAAGAAGAAAATAAAATCTCAAATATGCCAGGCTTGATCATCATGGTGGATTAACATGGTTTCAAACTTTTGAGATCTTCATTATTAAATTTTCCAGCCTATCATGTTTTCACATTGAGAGAAATGTAGGCTTGAACAAAGGGCCATTTAACAATGATTTGGGATATGACAAATCTTCTGAAAACCCCTCAAAACTGACCCAAAAATGCATAACAAAACAACACATGCACACACCAAAACTCCTGAATATGCCTAGCATATTTTTATATTTTTATTTTTTAAATGGATACTCAATGGAGCCTTTGGCCATCTAGCTGTGATACACCAAGTCTCTCCAACTCTACAGCATCTTGTAGCCCACACAAGAAGAATACTAAGGTTGGATAATATGGTAGGGGCTAACAACATCAAGCACCTCCAAGAACTAAGCCCTTGTAGCCCACATTAGAGATCACTAACCTTGGATAGAATGATGGGGGGCACATTTTTTTTTTAATGTTCACAAAGACATGAAATACCAAGTGCACAAGACAAAGAAAATGCCAACTCATAAGCCCAAAACATGCATGTCAAAAATCATATCCAAGACTTATGAAAGGGCACATGCATGACTCACAAGACAACCCCACATGCCCTCATAAATAATCCTCACTTGTCCAAGCTAATACAACTTCAAACACCTATAAGGGTTTGGAATACACATCTCTAATGTTGAATTTGGCCAATTTGGGGAGGGAGAAGAGACCTCAAGCTTAGGATGTTGTCCAGCTAGTAGCCTCAAGAAATTAGCTTCAAACTGCAAATCCAAGGTGCTGCCAAAATCCTCATGAAAATCAGAGAAAACTGTCCCTTGGATCAGCCAAACAGTCCCCAAAAATTAGTCACAAAAGCTCTCCAACAGTAGCAGCAAAATCAACACCCCAAGAATCTCCAAAACCACTCAAGGTAGTCTAAGAGATGACTTGGGCAAAGACTTGTGCACGAAAGTTTAGACAATGGGCAAAAACTAAAAAACCTGGTTTTTAAAAATCTTTTTTTAATTCATGACATCATTGCTACTTGACTTGGACAAGCAAGCTCTTATGAGCAAGTGGACATATGAGATTGATAACACTCAAGAGAGTCACATGGTCCCTATTAAATGAGTCCTTTGTCGATTTTCTAGCCATTAATATGAAGTGGACAATTTGCATATTAAAATAAATAGATGCTATCATAAGCATGTCATAGAACATACAACACTATCTTACACTAACTGTTCTTATGGCCCTACCTTTATGTCTTGTTTTAAGTCACTTTTTACTTTATATGCTATGAGGGTTTCTAATTTATTTTTGGCCTTTTATGTATTTTCCACATTTCTTATAATTTGTGTAGTCAAAATCATTAATACTAAACTTTTTGTCCATCCAACATTTTACACATGTTGAGCTTGTTGTAATGAGCACAAACATGCCATAGCTTATATGCTAGGAATTAATATTTTAATTAAATTAAGGAAATATAGTTCCATTGGGCACTGTTTTTTAATTGGTGAACATCAAAATCTCAAAATCTAGGACTTGAATTGAAAAACTAATTGTAGATCTATACTCTAGGTGTAAAATTGAGTTGGTCCACCAAATGTGAGTGTGATATGACAACTTTGAATTTTGATGATTTTAATTAATTAAATATTTAATAATTTAAAAAATTTTAACTAAACATCAAAATAAACAATGGATCCACATTACATTAATTTCATAGTATTATTTTAAAATAATGCTAGACTTTGCCATGCTCATTCGTCAACACATACACATAACTTGAAATAATAAATAATTAAAAAGAAATTAGAGATAAATCATAATCTTGCTTATGTCAGCCAAACAAAAGTCTTCATATTACTTAGAAGCATTAGACACACACATATAAAAGCTTTAAAACAAGTTAAAGTATAAGTATTTAATAGAGTACTATGGTCACATGTACAAATGTGGGGTACTACAAATTTTATTTTTGCATGTTTTGAAGAAATGTGAGGGCTTTGTATTATGTTATTAACATATGAAATTTACAAACGTATCAAGGAGCCAACCGCTGTAAACAAAACAGGATGGGGCCATCTATAGACATTTACTTTATAAAAATGTCAGAATTCTCTCCCCACTGATGTGAGGACATAGTGAAGAAAAAAGTAAATGTATCACAGGGGCAAGATTCATGAACATCCATGTTCTGGACAAAAAAAGAGGCTAGAGAGATAAAAATAGAAGCATAAGACCTGGATACACAGAGTAGCATGTGCAGCCCTTGTTGTCAAAGTTGTGTTGGGCCAGAATCTTCCTCTTGGCGTCCTCTCTTTGGAGAACTTCATAAGCCTCAAGTATTTATAGAGACCCCAATCCTGTTCTGGATTCCCCTTTTCTTTTTTGGCCCCTCCCAACATTTAAAGTATTGCTGAGTTTGCTTGCTTGTTGTGTAGGTGGGGTAAGAGTCCAATGCACAACTAAAGCCCAGAGCTCATCATTCTCTTTGAACTGTTGGTATTTCGATACTATTTTCAGTGTTGCACCAATTGATCTTTAGCTTCCTTCTTGATTGCTTATGCTTTAGAGGTACATGCTTTAGTAACAGCCACGTGGAATTACCATAGCGATTGGTGATACACCATGGCTATCCTATAGAAACGCCTCTAGATATTTCTGCATTGCATCTAAGGAAATAATAAAAAGTAAGGGAATAAGGGATCCACTTGCTTCAAGCCACTTTCAGACTTGAAAAGTCCTTGCATACATCTATTAAGATTAATTAAAAAGCATGCTATTGTGTGTGCATGCATAGTTTGGTAAGTGTGGAATCTTTTACATTTTACGATTCCAGCTACCACATTCCAACTTAGCTAAGTCTTATTCTTTTTCTGTTTCCAGCTTGAAAAACAAGGTTGTGAATTTATGGGTATTGTAGGAGTGTATTAATTAATGGTTAAGCATAATTTGGTCTTCTGGATAGTTGGCCTGAATGAACCTCACCTAATTGGGTACCACTGTCCTGTGAGTATGGGAGACATCATATGCACAATCACTTTGGAAATGATGCATAGTATGAAATTCCGAGTCCCAATAGGCTTGAAATCCTTTGAGCTTGTGTGGTCCTTCTTGGGGTTAAGCATAAGCCTTGTGTAATTGATCTCTTTTTGATTTCTTCTGTCACAACCATGCACCCCATGACATCAGTAAGATTTGCACCTTAGGTGTTGAAGAACATTGGGAACAGAAACCGGCCATCCATCTGGTCTTGAGGCTTTATTGTTTTTCTTGCTACAAGTGGCCTTCAAACATCTTCCCCAGTAACATCCTTCAGAAGGTTTGCAATATCTATTGGCGTTATAACTTCTTTAATGTTCATTGGTATTGAGGAGATATCCATTTATCCTGGGATTCTTAGAGTATGCCTCCAACTATCCCTGCATCTCATTCTTATCATGGATCATTGTATAGGCCACCTTTAGATAATGAATATTTGTTCATCCCTTCCTGCATCATTATGGTTTTCAAGAAGTAGCTAAGATGCTAATTTCCTTCATTACGCCATTTGATCCATGTTTTCTATGTCCAGTACATTTCTTTCTTTCTTTCCATCTACTATTGTCGTGCACTAAGTTATGTTCCTCTTTCAAAACTCTCCTCCTACTTCTGTTTTTTATGTATCTCCATGAGCTAGGACAGTGCCTCTGACCTATATTTTAAGGTGTATTTGCATTCTTTTGATTGGAATAGGAAGTCCATATCTCCTCAACTTCGTTAATTGTCTCAAGGTTTTCGAGTCATTACTTTTTAAAATCTAAAGCTTGCAGTTGGGAGAAAATCCTCCTCCATGTTGTGTAAAGTATGAGCTTGTCATCTGTGACAACCCTATCAAGGTCGAATATGACAATTCTTTTCTGTTAGATTCTGAGTGACCCATATCCTATCAATACGTGACAGCACAAGAGCAGTCCAGTTCCTTTGATTTAACAATGTGTACTTGTAGCAGTTGATGTCAAGATCATCCATTTTTATTTTTGTTCATAGTAGATGATTTGTTCTACCTCGATGGTAGGCTTGCCTTGTACTTTTATTTAAAAACCCTGTCTGTGGCCAGCAGTTCTTATTGTCCAATTTTATTTAGAATTTCTAGTCTTTCTTTCATAACCTGTGGTTCATAAAACTCACAAATCAATACATTGTCGACTTTGTCTCAATGCTTACTTACCATGTTAATTTTACCACTACTTGAAATTGCCTCTTAGTCAGAACTATTGGTCCTCCTACCCTTTTATGCAAAAGGGGACAAAACTTGTATGCTATCTATGCTATTGTAATTTATTGAACTTATCCTCCAATAATTTAGTTTATTGGAAGACAACATCATAATCCCAATCGTATACTATGTTTTTGGGATATTCTTTTGCAAAGGTCTCTTATTCCCTATACTTTGATATGAGGATCTTAGTTACTTGTATTTTGCTTGGTTTGTTAGAAATCCATTAGTGTTCTCAGGGTACATGTTGCAATGTTTTCTTGGGTTTCTTCTGTCTTACCCTCTTGGTTGGATGGTCTATCTATTCTGAATGCTAGTTGTCACAGAAACCTCCATTGGAGGTGTCTTCACTGACTCATTATTCCTCCCACTTATGTTCTCCATGGAGTTGAATCCTTGTTTCTTGAATAGTGTATCCCTGTGGATCGTGGTGGTAGTTTTGTCTTTTCAAAGCAGTAATTTTAACTTGGCACATAAGAATGTTTTCCTTCCGCCGTGTTCACCAATCTTGAATGTCTGTTTTGACCTCTGCAGTCCCTTCTGCTAGTCTCTCCAGGACCACAACCTTATTTTCTAATTGTAACTTTCTCCTTGGAGTGACTCTGGTGCTGTCCCTTGACATTCTCATTTTGTTTTGTTTTGTTTTTCTTTTTTCTGAGTTTAGATTCCCAGTTAGTACAAATGTTCGTCACAGAAAGCATATCTCTGTTTAAGGTTTACCTACAAGCCTTGTTTTGGATATTTTCTCCTCCAACACCTCTTTTGTGCTCCATTTCTGTAGTTTATGGCCCAGCCGACCACTGTGACTACCATGCTTTAACTAGGGATGCCTTGCTGAGAAGACCAGAACCTCCACAGGGACTACGATGTTGGGACATTCTCGTAACTTGACCTTTAGGGTTTTAAAATCCTATTTGCTAGTCACTTGAATCTGTTCAATTTCCTTGTTGGCAAGAACCATTATAAACTATTTGGCAGTCACCTTCGATCAACTTTACAAGGTTGTGCTCCATGCATCCCCAGAACTCTCAATTCATAATTCAATGGGGAAGTTCGGGTCCTTATCCATAGGAGGACCTTCTCTAGTAGCATTGGATCCTTTTGTATTCCAGGCTTCTAGTTTGCAAAGGCAGGTTACCTTGGCCCAAAGAACCAGGACACCCTCACAAGTATTGCACATCTGTTTTAAATCCAAACAACAGGATAACCTTTGGTAATGCAAGGACCTGAACTTGCAAGATGCATGTCGATTTGGATGCTATCCAGTCTATTACACAGCCTCACAAACTACCTATGGCATACTGAAAGCTAGAGTCTTGCCTTTTAGATATTTGGGTTGGTAGGTGGGGTGTGGTAGGATCCATAGCCATCTGCACAGTATTCACTGTTTGTCTACCATGTATCTGCTTTCAACCTTGCAGTTTAGCATACCAAGACAGCACCTGGTGACTAATTTCCCTTCCTAGGACCAATAGCACACATTTAGATGCCTTCCATGCAACAACACTTGCCTCACCTTGCAGCAACACCCCACAACAACCCCTATAAGGCCTTGAGAGCTTGTCCTGCAATAGTGCTTGTAGCTTCACGCATTTGACTTGCACTGCCACACAGAATGTTCCATGCTGCAACAACACTCATGACACACCACCCGGCAGCTGTGTAGCTATGATCCTAGCTGCCGCCAGACCACTGAAATTGCCGCCCTTGCATACTCCAAAAAACGATTATATTTTTGTGAAATTTTTGATTTCGTCATAATCTTGCCAATTATTTCTGTTGTATTGTATAAGCAATAGTTTTTTTAAATTTTTTTTCCCTAAAATAAAGACCATCTTCAATACATGAAAACTAAATGAAAATAGTTACATCATTTTGATTTTTTTCAGAAAATATCTATACTTGATATGGCGTTTGAAACTGATAGATGAAAGCTGAACTCATAATCTTATCTATTTTTCATTCATCTACTGAAAATTAATTGTGTTATTAGGTAAGAACCTGCAAAAGGTCACTTGGCATTATAGTAGGTGAGATGATGCAAGAAGTGCAGATGCAATATCAGCAACATCATCTATCTTGCTTTCTCTATCTGTCGAGTGAAGTTATAAAAGTATTTTCAAAACTTTTTTTCTTTTTGTTTTAAGTGTTGAGGTCTCTGGTGTTTATTTTGGGCTTTTTAAAGAAAAATAGATTAAACTTGCAGATTTTTGGCACTGATCCAAGTTGTTCCGACTACCTGGCATGCCTAATCACCTCACTTTTTGGTCAAACAATTAGCCTTCTAAAGAGTATTGAGGTATAGTTAGTTGTATTCAAAGTTGAAAACGATTTTTATGTGTTTGATGCTGATAATCCATCAAATGTAATAGCTAACTTTCGTTCACTGTTCAGGAGTTTACATCAAGGCCAGATATTGCAGATGATTGTTTTCTTCTGGCATCAAGATGCATTAGATACTGTCCCCAATTATTTATTCCATCATCAATATTCTCGCCATTAGTTGATTGTGCAATGACTGGCATAACCATACAACAGAGGTTGATTCAGACTAGCTATCTAATTATGTTGCTTCCGTTTATAACTTTATCTAGATGGAGGTCCTGATATAAAATTTGTATGATGTTTTTCTCAGAGAAGCATGTACATCCATATTGACCTTCCTAGATGATATATTTGATGTCCCTACATCAATGGTTGGGAGGCAGTATCAAACCATTATTGACAATGTAATGTTGCCTAGAGCTGCAAGTCTCACTAGAATATTGATAGGTGCATTAGCCGGTGCGCTTCCAGAATCTCGGGTAGACCAGGCATGTTTCACCTTTTTCTCCTACTTTACACACCTTTTTGTTTCTCTTTTCTGACCAATTGCCACTTTCGTTTCTATTCAGAGCTTATGCATTCTTGATGAACCTATTTATTCTAAAGATCAAATTGTTTGATAGGTCATTGCAGTTCTCATATCCATGACCCGAATATATGGGATGCAAGTAGTGAATTGGGCACAAGAAGCTATTTCTCGGGTTCCATCTGCAGCTTTAACTGAGAGTGAGAGGTTAAGCTTTTTATCAGCGCTCTCTTCCGTGGCATCTGGTGCACAGTCATCTGCTCTAGTAGGTTCACTTGAAGAACTTTCAGATGTTTGTAGACGTAATAGGACAGTTCTGGAGATGGTACAGGATGCTTTGCAACCACTTTGCTTGACACTTGCAACAGGCCCATGATGAACTGTTTCTTAAAAAATGCTTTAATTTTTCTCAATGAAATTTCTCCAGCAATTCAGAGGCAATCAAGAAACTGCTATACTAGGTACTGTTATAGAAATTTTTATCTACAAAAATATTTAATTAATTATTATTTGTAGGAAGTCCTTGTATATTTTTACTTTCAATGAAGCTCTTCCAGTTTCAGTTATCTGAAACCAGGGGGAAAATGTATTATAGCAGGTATTCGTTGCAATAGACTTGCCAGTTTAATATGTATTCTGTGCAGGTACCTTGGAGAGGATTACAGACTGCTGAGGCTTTTTTAATTCTAGATTTTTCTTATTTATTTGGAATCTTGCATAGTATAGTGAATCTATGCTTATCACTTGATAACATAGATGGATTGAAGGCTTTGCTCTTGTTCTGTGGTTTAGCAGCAAGGACAGAAAGTGGTTGAAGCATATTTAACATTATTATTGGGGTTCTCCTTCCAGATAATTGTCATCAAAGGATGAATATCCATGAAGTATCAAATGCCAAACATCCAAAACCGTATCTTCATTTTATGTGGACATCTGAGAACAGTATTAACCCTTCTCATGGAACATTCTTTGATGTTGGCTGTATTCTTGATTATATAATCCAATTGTAGTCGTATGGTATTGTTAGAACCCTCACAATTTGTCACTTTTGTGAAGCTCTTTGTATGTCTATACATTGTTTGTTCAAGATGGCTTCTTCATGTAATATCACAGATATTTATGAGTGCCAACATCAATTTGACATTTCTTGACAGGCATGTGTGAATATTCCTGCCGTAAACGAAATTTTCAACGCCGCAGAAAAAGGTCGTAGATTTGCTTTAGCGTGTTTTTTGCTTTTACATTCACTAAGAACTAGTAGATTCTTCTTAGTTTGATTATTCAGAGCACGAGTTCATAGCTGAAAGTAAGTGCTCAGATGGTAGGTTCACTAGCACCTACTGGAGTCAAGGTAAACCTGTTTGCAGCAAACACTCACAAACACTCCTACTGACAAAAACGACTTTGGGCTCTTTGAATCTTCATAGAACCATTGTCATTACCAGGAGGAGGTTTAAAAATATAATATAAATCTAAATTAAAAAATACTCTCCCATGAAATAATGTAGTTGTGACATTAAGGCATATATGATCTGTAGAAGTTCCATGGTTCATGGTTTCCATGTTATTACCTAATAGCCTTGAAGGATGTATGGTTTCAATAAAATTCCAATCCAACTTGGCTGGACAATTATATTTGTAAAAACAATCTTTGGTGTTTAACAGTACTTGGGAACAAATAGATAAAAGTATCAATAATGTCGGTTGTACCGAGGATAGTTCTTGATAGCATGGATGATTTTATAACAAAAGCAAAACAAAACATCGAGTAGCCAATTGTTCGAACTTGCAGTGTGTCAACACATTTGGTTACCAACAAGATCACAACACATTGCATGTCTAATGTGAACAAGTTACAATGAACTGTATGTTAATTTACACCTCACTTAAGATAATAAAGCAATAGTGGTAGAAATAGAAATTCAATTATGGAATCAGAAAAAATGCACCAAGAACATGAGAAATTATCCTAGGGAAAGCATACGAAAATCACAGCAACAGCTCCACCTCCTAGCAAGCCTTAGAAATCCAATTATTCTTTTTTTTTTTAAAGACTTACAACAAGCTTAAATGAAGCTTTCACAAGAGGAAGAGACTAGAACTTGAATTATGCCTCACACACCTTTTGATTTGGTGAAGATGTGTTAATGAGATCACCCAAGCATCCACTTATATAGTGGTTATAATGTCATGCTTTGGAAAAAAGCCAAATTATGGAATCATAATCCATAATTAATCATGGCCAAATTGGGTGTATGCGGTTACATATTTTTTTGACATAGTACGTACTTTGGATTTTGTTATTTTTAGCCAATATGCCAAAATAATTTGCTAACATGGCAATTGTTCTGTGTTTTAAACTTTAAATTAACAATACCTAATAATTCTCCTATTTGTTTATTTTAAGATATTACAACTAGGAGCGGTTGTTACATCTTACAATTTATGAATCCAAATTCTTTTCTACACCAGTTGAACTTATCTACAGAAATTGTCTTGGTCAACATTTATTTTTCAATGTAGGAACCTTTTCTAGAGAAATCCTTTCTTTTTGAATTTGATCCCAAATAAAATGGTAATTTATCTCAATGTGTTTTGTCCTTGCATGGAACTTGAGGTTCTTCGACAGGAAGATTGCACCTTGGCTATCACAAGAGATGTTTACTTTGTTTTACTCTTGCCCAAAGTCTTTGGCGAATCATTGTAGCCAAATTGTAACTATTTCTTTGCTTGCTTGAGAAATTGCTACATACTTTGCCTCTATTGTCAACAGTCCAACACAACTTTGTTTTCTATTGATCTAGTTGACCACACCTATGTTTATTTTAAAAACATATCCACTTGTGGATTTTCAGTGATATAGATCACCTCCCAATCTTCATCCACAAAGCCATGTAATCCAAAGAAACGTTTCTCATAACAAATGACAAAATTAGTACTAACTTGAAGATACCTAAGAATTCTTTTAATAGCTATCCAATGTTTCTTACCAGGATTGGACATAAACATGCTCACAGCTACCATTGCATATGCAATATTAGGCCTAGTACAGACCATTGCATACATGATGCTGCCTATAGCATTACCATAGGAGATTTTGCTCATTTCCTCTATTTCTTCATCTATTTCAGGGTAGTACTTCATTGATAATTTCATGCCCATAGACAATGGACTATTTGTTGGCTTACAATCCTACATATTAAATTTTTCTAAAACTTTATTGATATATGCAGATTGACCAAGCCATAACTTTTGATCTTTTCTCCTTTTTGATTTCCATGCCTAAGATTTTCCTTGCAACACTAAGGTTCTTTATCTCAAACTAACATGATAGTTGGCATGGTAGCTAACATTTTAGCTTAGTGATTTCTTGTATGCTATTCCCTTCTATGAACATATCTTCAACATACAAGTGTAGTATCAAACATGTTTGTGAATTTTCCTTAGATAAAGACAGGTCATTATCAGCCTTTACAAAACCAAACCTTATCATGCAAGAATCAAAATTTCTTATACCATAAACTAGGGGAGTGTTTCAACCCATATACAAATTTAAGTAGGTGACATGCCATGTTCTCCTTTTCCTTAACTACATAGTCTTCAAGTTGTTGCATGTAGATTTCTTCATCATGATCTCCATGAAAGAACATAGTTTTAACATCTATTTATTCAAGTTCAAGATCTAAAGTAACAACAAAAGACATTAAAGATCTTATGGATGTTAACTTTACCATTGGTGCAAAAACTCCTTCATAGTCAATACCCTCCTTTTGAGAGTATCCTTTTGCTATTAACCTTACCTTGTATATTCCTCCTACTTTTACCCTCAAAAGCCATCTACAACCAACAAGTTGGCTTCTAGGAGGAAGTTCAACAAGTTCCCATGTCTTGTTAGTGATTTCATTTCCTCATCCATAGCATTTTTCCAAACTTTACTGACTTTTGAATTACAAGCCTTTTTATAAGTTTGAGGAGCATCACTAATACACAACATATAAATCTAAATACGTAGGTATTTGTTTTACCTAAGTTGACCTTCTCAATGGCTGATCTTCTTCTTGAGGTGGATCTTTGATGAGTCATGTTTTGACATGCTTCAATATCGGATACTTGATATTGGAGCCATGACATCGGATACTCGATGTTGGAGCCTAGGATGCAATGTTAGATATCTAATATCGTGGGGGTATATGCTACCTATAAATATAGCGCTTGGTTTCACGATTTTCAGAGAGAGTTTTTTTTTTCATAGTTTTGCATAGAGTAGCGAAGCTCTTGCAGTTTGTTTTCTCCAGAGTTAGAATATTTTTTGAGTGCCTATAGTAGGAGTCTAAGTGTGTACGGATCTTTGTTCGAACGTTGATGTAACTAAGCGCAACACTAAAAATAGATTAATGTTTCCTTTAATGCACTTTACTTTTATGTGCTTTACTTTAATGCATTTAAATTAAGTAATTAATTTTCAGTTGTTAATAAACACAAGCATGACCACTTCGAGTATACTTATAGTGTTTGGTAGCCCAACAACGTTATATGTGTTCAGGAAAGTGGGATGGGTACTTGTGTTAGGCTAGCTAGGCAGTGAATGTATTAGATCTTAAATTACTGTACCTTTCATTCTTGTTATAGGAGACTAAACTTATAAAACATAAAATGAGAAAAATCATGTACCTCAATTACACTTAAACCATACCCTTGAGCTTCATAGGTGTAGTTGGGAAGACAATGAACATTCTCAATGCCCATTTCACTTCCTAGAGGAACTAGTGCACTAGAGAATTATAGGCCCATGGAATTCGACCGGATTGCGATGTAAATGCCTTAGTGATTGCGATGATATCTTTCATGTTTTCCAAGAAGCCATTAAAAAAGTTTCTCTTATTAAAAATATTAATAAGGTATGATTTGTCTTCTTTCTAAGAATAGAGCTCTTCAACATATTGGTAATTAGAGGCCTGTTACTCTTCTTAACAATATTTATAAAATTTTAGCTAAATTCATGGGTTACTAAATTCAAAAATTTATTGAAGATATTAATAGACTTGAGCAAACTAGTTTTGTTAAATGTAGACATATCTTAAATAATGTTATTGTAGCTCGGAAGGAAATGTACCTAAGATAAAATCACTTTATATAAATGATTCTATCATTATAAATTTTAAAACTATTAATGGATTTTTAGTGAATCATTTTTCTTTAATTTTTTCTTCTAAAATTTTTCGTAAGAAATCCTTCTAGGCCTCTAGTAAGCATATACGTCATCTTATAACAAAAGTGTATCAAAGTATTCTTGAAACAAAAATTATAGTAGAAAAAATCAAAGTAGTGACCCTTAGTTTAGAAGATGATAAAGATCTAGGTTTTAATGGGTTTTCTATTAAATTTTTCAAGAAGCATTGGGACATCATTGGAGATGATCTCTTTCACGTTTTCCAAGAAGCCATCAAAAAAGTTTTTCTTAGTAAAAATACTAATAAAGGTATGATTCATCTTGTTTCTAATAATGGAGATCTTCAACATATTAGTAATTGGAAACCTATTACTCTTCTTAATAATACTTATAAAATTTTAGCTAAATGCATAGGTTACCAAATTCAAAAGATTATTGAAGATATTATTAGACTTCAGCAAACTAGTTTTGATAAAAATAGACATATAAATAATGTTATTTCATCTTGGAAGGGAACGTAGTGGGCTTCTACTACTAACCAAGATATTGCTTTTATTAAGTTAGATTATACCAAAGCTTATGAAAGGATTGAATGAAATTTCATTATTTCTGGTTTCTATAAACTAGGATTTGGTGATTATTTTATTTTACTTATATGTACCTTGCTTATTAATTTTAATGCTCAAGTTGCTACTATTTTTGGATTAAGTTTCTCCTTGTCTCTTTAATAATCAGTTTGTCAAGGTTGTACTCTAGCTCCCTATATTTTTATTATTGTTGTAGATATTCTTCTACATAATTTGCATTATGATCTACAAAATAATTTCATTAAAGGAATTTCAATTGATGATCATGGTACACAATTACTTAACATGCACTTTGTAGATGATTATTTTTTTATGATAAACAATTCTCTGTAACATATCAATACTCTTTTAGCTAGAGTGGAAGATTACTACATGTTGTATGGCTCTCAAATTAAATGGAAAAAATTGCTATTTATTGTAAAGACAATATTGATGAGAGGGTTACTATCAAGCCTTGGAAAATCTTGAAAAAAGATTCTATCTTCAAAATTTTAGGAATACCATTTTCTTTTGAGCCTAATCTTACTATTTTGTGGAATTATGTGGTTGATAAAATAGAAAAGAAGCTTGATAAAACTAGAAAGAAAAAAAGGTTACACTTATTGGCAATGTTTCAGTTATTAAGAAAATGCTTCAATCAACTCATGTTTATTACTCCAGTTGTTGGGCTCCTTTTAACACTTCTTATGAGAGAATTGATCATATTATTCATCAGTTTCTTTGGTTTGCTAAGCAGCATAAAAAAGGGGTTTCTAGAGTTGCTTAGGATATTTGCACTAGTAGTAAGAAAGATAAAGGAATCAACCTCATTTCTCTTGCAGAAAAATGGATTACAAATTTCATTAATGGAAATGATGTTTGATGCTCCTTCTAAGAAATAGACTTATGTAAAGAAAATCTAAGAATGATAGCAGTTGGTCTTCTAATAACTTTCTTCACTATCTTCTTTTTTCCTTAGGCCATTTTTATTCTTGCTTCTCTAATTCTTAAATGAATTTGGAGGACATGGTGCAAGGTTAGTAAATATTAAAATTACAATCATATTATAGTTTCAAAAGATATGCTTAAGAAAAATAGCCCATATTGCCATCCTTTTAATAAAAGATCTTGGACTACTAATATGTCTAAATTATGTACCACTTAGAGTACATTTGGTATCACTACAGTTTCTTATCTACTATGCATGATAGATAGATTACTTGGAATAAAGCTTCTAGCTTTTATGATTTAAATAGAAAGAGGAAAAAGAAATTTAAAAAACTAATTTCTAATCTTGATAATTTATTTAAAGTTGACAAAAATTTGCATAAGGGTTTTACAGATATTTTTTTGGAAGGATGACCAATTTTTTTTCCTTTTAATTCAAAAGTTGCATATGAGATTATTACAAAAAATTATTTTATTCATAAAAAAATCAATAATTTTTGGAAAATGCAATTATTTTTGCATTTTTAGATGAGGAAAATGAAAGATATTTAGAAAGCTCCTATATTTTCTAAAATTTATATTTTTTATGATGTATTATTCATCAAGATCTTCCTATTGGCACTCATCTTAAACATATGTTTTGTAAAGCGGATGACTCTTTTCAACATGTCTTTTGGGATTGCTCATTCTCTCAACACATATGGAAATGGTGTCAATCTCTCCAAGTTTTCCTTCCTAACCATTCTATTGGTTTTCCTCACTGTATCTTTCAAGATGATTGTGTTAAGGGTCACCTTCATAAAGCCTGGAAAATCCTCTTATTCGAGATTATCTTCTTTATTTGGAAATGTCGCCTAGATGCTTGGTATCACAACACAAACTACAATGAATTTGACTACGGTATGAAATGCTGTCGTCCCGGGGGTGCGATAAGCTTTTGTCTTGTTGCAGGTGACTGGGGGGTCATCTTGCAACATTGGGCTTTGTTAAGGTTTTGGTTATTATTTTTCTTCTCCAGCTTGTAGCTCACCTTAACAACCCCCCCATCTTAAACATATGAGAAATGTTTCTCCTCAATGTCCTCTTCGTAGAAATGAAGAATTACTTTTTATATTTTTTTTATATGTTGCATTGCTCAGTATGCTTATAAATTAACATCTAAAATTTGTAACTTTCAACTAAGTATTAATGAAGTCATTCTTGGTGATTAGCTTGGTTTGTTTACTTTATTTCTTTGCATTTGGAATTATCTTCACCCACTTATTGTCTACTCTAGTTGGAAGCTTTGGCATGTAATTATTTTTCAGTAATAAGAGCATAACTATACCATCTCTTTAGGTGTCAAATAGTAGATTATCAAATATGTCACCTTTTAGTTGCAACTTCAAGCAAAAAAGCTCCCAATGAAAGATGATTAATTAATTTATTTTCTACAATATTAAATTTTTTTGTTTTAGAAGCTTAAGGATAGGAAGCTTTCAACTTTTATGCCTATCTATTCTCTATCTTTGATTGAAGTATCCTTTTTTCTTTAAACAAGATTTTCTCCTTCTGTTTACAAGAAACCCTATAACTAGAAATGAAAACTTATGAGGGTGCTTTTGAATAAGGGTAAGGCCTTATCCTTTTTCTACCCTAGAGTAGAGGTTTTTAAAGATTAGTTGTAAGGATGAAAACTTGACAAGGCATCCCTAAAATTATTGGGCTTTTTCTTTCTATTGTCTCTTTAATGATATTTTTTTTTGAATATTATTATTCATTTTCTAGGGTTTGACATCCTTCTAGTTTAATGTAGTGTAACACCTCTTAGCTAAGCACACTTGATAAATTGTTGTTGTGACTCGAATCTATGTTTTGTAACCTGTTGGCATCCTTTGTCAAAGTGGTAATAATTTTTGGTAAGAAATATGACATTGTGTGACACATGTAGTTGGTATTATCTTATTGGTTTGGAGTGTGGTGTTATGTAACACATGTAGTTTGTATTATTTTGATTGATAACTTTATAACTTAGCATTGCCCACTATAATTGAACTCATGACTTAGAGCTTCGAAATTAAGAGTTTTACCACTAGGCTAACAACTCATGTACTATCTTATTTTCAAGATTTTGTCATTTTGCAATGAGTTGTTAGCCTTATGGTAAGACTTTTGATTTGAAAGTGCCAAGCCAAGGACTCAATTCTAGTAAGAAATGATAAGTTATAAAGTTCTAATTATGCTATATATCTTAGGGTGCATCTATATTACAATTATTTTTGATTCTAACAAACCCTTCTCTTTCAAAATAGAAAAAAAAATAAAAATGAAATGTATGTCATGGCATAGCATGATGGATGCTTTTCATCTAATTTGTATCATGTGATAGTTTTAGTTTAAATTCTTTCTTACTTGCATTTCAGTTATATCATTTCTATTGGGTGTTCTAATTATCAATTGAACATACAAATGAAATTTTTTACATGGGCTAACGTTTTTTGTATAACTAGCCAATTTTACACAACTTATAAAAAGCATAATTTTCTTGGAGCATATTTTTTTTCCATAACTCTAATTTATTTAACATTTATTTTATAATTTTGATATGTTACAAGCCTAGGGGCATGTCCTAGGTAGACCTAACCTTTCCTCCAAAAAATAGCTCAATATGTTTTTACTTCTTTTTTTCTTATGATTGCATTGGAATAATTTTAATGTGTTATATGATTAAGAAATATAAGTACTACTTATTTCTTATATTTGTCCTTGCATTCGGCTCTAGTGCATTACTTCCTTTTAAAATGAGCCTATTGTAGGAAACAATTTCAAAATATAAAAATTAGTAGCCTTCTTATTTATCATGCAATCATGTATTTTTAAAATTTGATAATTTTATTTTTAAAAAGTAATTTTTGTCTCAATTACTTATAATGGTAAAATACAAGAGCCTTCTTATTTCATTTTGTTCATTTTAATAGTGAATGAAGATGAAGCATGAGTAGATAATATGTTTTCTTTATTTCTACATTTAAAGATTCTATTATATAAATGATATAGATGTGAGATAAAAGATTTAAAAATAAAAATATCACATAATACAAACTAGATGAAAAGCATGCATCATGCTATGTCATGACATTCATTGCAAAATGTGGAGGAAAGGCTTGAGAGGTTTTAGAACCTTGAAATAACACCTCATTATTATTTCATTCATTGCACAATGAAAAAGTCTTCAAAATGGGATGGTATGTTAGTATGTCATTTTTGATTTATTTATAACATTGAAATAGGAGCATTAATACCCTAGTTTGGTAGTATAAAGTTTGACAAATAAACATATATTTTTTAAAAGAATATTACATTTAAAATTTGAAAAATGAATACATAAGTTTTGAAGCTTAAGAATGATATTTCTATTTAAAATCAAAGCCAGCCACTATACCAATTGTTACAAAATCAAAGAAAATCATGACTATAAAAAAGCATAAATAATTAATGGAGAATCAACCACACATCAAAAGTCATTGTAATAAAAGGATAGCAGAAAAGAAAGTAACTTTCAAGCCCTTGCCAAACTAGAACACACGATCAGGTAATACAATTTCATTATTCTTCATTACATTAAATAGATGAAGTTGCTTCTACATTAAACAAACTATTTCTAAGTATATTTATAGAAATCTCATGGTTTCTCCATCTTTGGTAGAGTAATATTCCTAGAATAACCTTTAGATCTAATTTAGACCTTTCCAAATTTATCTAGGTCTTGACTAATTACCAATATTAAAAAATTCATCTTCTAGATGAATCTTGATCTTTTTTTTTTCTAACTAATAATATTTGATACTATAAAATAATTAAATTTTATATTTAATAAAACTAAACATTTTGGCATTGTTATTTCTAGAAATCATCCCCTTAATGCCAACATCAAAAGTGTTGCTAACTACTTTGGACCACCAACATTGTTTTCTTCCTCATGATAAAAATCACAAGGATGAGGGTCCTTTCAAACTCAAGTTTAAGTATTTTCTAGTCTTTGGAAACACTAAGGCCTAGATACCTCTAAATAAACTTAGTGGTAATAGAGAAAACTATGTGATTTGAGTTATCATTAAGTACTAGTTTCATGATATTGTGTACTAAGAGTATAATAGATAAAAGCACTTTTATCAGACTTCATTTTGCAAGTGAGAAAAATTTTGCTATGATAACAAAGCTACAAAGTCTATGTAGTCTAGATTATAAATTGACTATGCAAAGTAGCCTTTCATCTAATGCTTAAGTGCAAGTCCACAGAATATATTACTAGTCTTCCCTAGAGAGAAAATTCCACAAGAAAATTGGAAATAGAGTAAGATTCAATGGATTTTGAAAAGTAAAACAATAGAATTGCATAAAATCTTATAGATTCAAATGAGATACTATTAACATGAGCAAATACTTTGGGAAAATAAAGCTATTTAGATAATTCAATAGTATTAAAAAATTTTTAAATCCTTTTTCTCAAATAAGAAATTTAAAATAGATCACTTTTGACATGAACAAGCAACCATAGTTGTTTCAAAATAATTGACAAATGCCAAAAATTGCTAAACATAAAGATATCCAAGAGATTTAAACAATTCTAAGAATGAGTTTCCAGACACATTACAATATTTACCACTAGGTAAGAAACTATGATAAAGTAAGGAAATGAGAATTAACTCATAGAAAAGAAGTAAATTAGTTGAATCAAATTTGTAGTTAGAAAGACATTGTATAGGAAATTGCTCTTAGCTTTTCTAGTATCTTCCCTCATATCTCCCAGATGTCCTTAAACAAGTCTACTTTGGGCTTTATGTACTAGCCTTTAGTAGTTACAATCGTTAGAAAAGTTAAAGTTGCATATTTCACATGTTCTACTCATAGAATTGTAGGCCGTTAGAAGTTGCCTAGTTTTTGGATAAATTTTTTCCTTGTTCTTTGAATCTGGAGCCTCTCAATTAGTAAATGTCATAAATTAAAAGATATTATTATCAACTAGATTCATTATATTATAGCCCAGAGCCATTAAGGTTCATTAAAGCTTATTTCAACACTCTTTCTCCATTAATTAATTCAATTATGGAATTTGCTTTTTTTGTTGAAGTAGCTCCCATGCTGGTATAAATCCAAGCTTTCTTCTTAGTAACTTTAGTTATAATCCCAGTAACTATTATGATTTTATGTATGTTGGAGTAATGGCTTTCTACTAGCTCATAGTTAAATTAATAATTCTAGCTCCTTTCAACACATTTAAGTGGGAAAGGTTTGGTGGTCCTATGCTTTAATAAAAACTTTTAGCTTCATTCTGGTTTCTAGCTTTATAACTTTTATCTTTGCTTAGCCTTCATGCTATCATCAATTGTAGATCCCTTTTGAATTTATTCATAGAGCTATTTTCATTTGTCCCTACTGAAGAGCTACTGTGACAAAATAGTTTTAGGGCTAATATTTCATTTTGTGAGCTACACATTGCCCTTGTTGAGCTAGATTAAAATGAGATGTGCATGTATTTGAAATGTAATCCTTTATGGTTTTGAGATGAGCTCTAACGTGGTGGAGCATATTTGTGATTAGCTTGAAGAGCCAATTTCATAGAACCATCTTTTGATTCTACAGACTCCTTTTTTTTGGACCTTAGATGGCTAATAAAGCTATTTTCAAATCTATTTGTAGAGCGAAATGTCATTCTCATGAATTGGTTCTACAAGATAACATGGAGGATGTTGATGTAGGAGAGCTCACTCATGGAATAGATATCAGACTCTACAAAATGGCTCTATTGGAAGGCTGATGTAGAATCATTGACATCATAGGTGCTAAGTTGATAAAGGTTGTCTAGAGAATGGAAATTTGATTCTACGAACTTCATCTATGAGCTGACGTGGAAAATGTCAACATGGCAGAAGTTCTTCATAGAACTGAATTTTGGTTCTATGAATCTAAGCCAAGTTGGAAGCTTACATGGTAGAGCTTCTTTGCAAAATTGAATTTGATCTCTACAAATCTCTTTCATGAGCTAACATGGTAGAGCCAAAAATGAGCTTATTTGTAAAGTCGAATTACAACTTTGCAAAATGGCTTGATGGGCTAACATGGTAGAACTGATTTGTAGAACCATTGTTTAGTTCTACGAACTTCCTTTATGAGCTATTTTGGTGAAATGATGATGTGGCTTATAGAGCTTCTTTGTAGAACTACTTTTCATCCTTACAAACATAAGCTAGCTTTAGAGCTTACATGGTAGAGCTTGTTCATACAATCATTTTTTGCCTCTACAAACCTCTTCTATAAGCCGAGTAGATGTGAAGCTAGCATGGCATATGATGTGATTTAGATAGAATTTTTCCATCTAGATGAAACTACATGCTTCATCTATTTGCTAACATGGCATAGCTGACATGCCAAATGAAACATGTTTTTTCTAGATGGAAATATGTACTTCATCTAGGTATTAACATGGCACATGCCAACGTGACTTGCCATATGAAAACATGAGATTGTTGTAGAAATGGTTTTTACTTCTACAACTTTGTTATATTAAAGAGCTAATATGGATGGGCTATTTTCATAAATCTAAAGCCTTTACAAATTCATGCAAAGGAGATGATATGGTAGAACCAGTTGTAAACTTATTCATAGAATCGAATTTTAGCTCTACTAGTTGATGTAGTGAAACACTAATGTAGTAGAACTCTTTCATAGAGCCATTTTTAACTCTATGATCTTTCTCTATAAGCTAATGTAGAATATCTATGGAATGGAACATTGTAGATGTGGTAGAATAGTAAAGTAAACTTGTTTGTATAGCTAGATTTTAGTTGTTTGAGCTTGTTCTTAGAAGCTGCAAACATGGTAGAGCTCTTTCATAGAACCAAATTTTGATCCTATGAACTAGCTCTACAAGTTAACTTTATATGATGTTGACATGGCAAAGCACGTTGAATTCTATTGATGTGGTAGATGAAGCTTTTCACTTCTCGTGTGCTTATAAATCCTCATCTAGATGATGACATGGAAGGTGCTGATGTGGCACTACTAATCGGTAGATGAAGTATGTTTACTCTAGATGGAAAGATGAGCTTCATTTATTTGCTGCTATGTTAGATGTTGATGTAACAAAGTGTGTTCAGTTTTGCTAACATGGTAGGTGAAGCTTTTCATTTCTCATAAGCTTGAGAATCTTCATGTAGATGTTGATGTGTTAGATGTTGAGCTAGTGGAGCTTGCCTATGTTGAGCTGGAAAATATTTTTTTAGCTACTTTGTAAAGCCAAATTTTAACTCTACAAGTGATGTCTATTCTTTAGCACTAATGTGGTACAACTAAAAAGAGCTTATCTTGTAAAGCTAAATTTTGGCTCTACAAACACCCCTCATTCTCCCTAAGATGACATGGTAGAGGTGTGGATGTGAAAAATGGTCTCATATAACTATTTTTTGGTTCTACAAGATTGAGCTATCTTGAGAGCTTACATGGTAGACCTAGGATAAAGCTTTTTGGTAGAGTAGAGTTTTAGCTTTGTAAACTAGCTCTATGGGTTATTGTGGTAGATGAGAAGAGCATGAATAGCTTTTTCCTTTTCTATCTAGATGGAAGATCAATGCTCTAGTTGACTAAGAAGCTAATGTGTCAAATGAAACTTTTAGATGGGAGTTTGCCATCTAGATGAAAATGCTCTTAGCTTAATTTTTTTGCTAAATTCAAATGTTGATGAGTGTTTTTATAAGCTTACCACCTAACAATTAATGTGGAAGATGACATATGCATGAATAGATTTTCCTTTGTTCATCTAGATAAAACAATGCCACTCCAATTGAAGTCTAAAATCCAACCCCATCATTCAAAATAGCTTTTAAGATAACTTATGCAATTTTTGAAAAAGCTTTCATCATGTAGAGAAATAAACAACTAATTCAAGCTACATTGTTGTTTCATAAGCTTTTCTAGAAGAACCTGAAAATATTTTCTATGCTTGCACACACTCTTTCAATCCATGATCTTTTACTTTCAAGCTTAAATTATGAATCCCCATTTGCCAATAATTTAAGCTTAAATTTTTGAAATGAAAAACCAAAGTCACAATTAGGGCTTACGCTTTCTTTTCCTTTAATTAAAAGCCCTAAATTATTCTGAAATATAGGGCTCCCTTTTATGAAAGGCTGAGCTAATACAAACCATTAGAAACCCAAGACTTAAGCCCTACTCTATTTATGGCTAAAATTTGATAATAAGAATCAAAGTTAAAAATACATTTCCTTGATCTAAATTCATTCTTTCTCAACATGTGCACTATTCAATTTCATGTACAAACTATATTTATCTAATATAAAACAAAACTTATTATTGCAACCTTATTATAAGATAATCTCAGTGCATGACACATGTTTAAACCTACAATAAAATGCCATCTTGAAATAAAAAAAATTCATGCTAGAAATGAACCTGCTTAAATACTTCATCTTTGATGAGACGCGATATGCACAAGCCACGATATCGCATCCCCTGCGATATTGCGTTGTTCCCTGCGATATTGCGTACGTGATATCGCGGTCCGCCGTCATATTTATAAATAAGAGGCGGCACTCCCCTCATTTCTAATCCTAGGTGTAAAGTAGCGAAGCTCTGGTGGATTGATCACCCTAGAGATATAATATTTTCCATGTGCCCGCAGTAGGAGTCCCCCAAGTGAACGGTTCTTTATTCTAGCAGCTTTGTACCTGAACGCAAGTTGTGTACGGTAATAAAGATGAGCTTTGTGGATAAACCTTGTAGTGCATGGATAGGTTTAATTAATTTTATTTACTGCTTTCCTAGTAACGCGGCATGAGTACGACTTGGTTACGAGCGTTGACGAATGTGTACGGCTAGCTAAGGAATCGGCTACTCATCGCGATTAGTTTCTCTCACCCTTTCCTCCTAGAACGTGGGACAAGTACGACTTGATTACGAGCATCTCTGGATGAGTACGACTAGTCAAGGAATCGGCTACTTGTCACACTTAGGTTAGTTAAGTGCCTCAGTACGACCGCTTCGAGCACGTGCGTTACGTGTGGTAATCCTAGTAACGATTAGCATTTGGTAGCCATAGTTGCACAGTTCAGGGTGTGTACAGCAAGTGGGAATGGATGCTGACACTAGGACTTAGTGCTGTAGTTAGAATTAGTTTTAGTTTCTCAACCCTTCACCGTTTAGCATAGAAGATAAACTGAAAAATACCAAAAAAATCATATACCTCAGACTTGCTTAACCATACACCATGACACATACAAGCAAGCCTGGGAAGACAACGAACGATTAACCCCAAGTGTTCCATGGGGCATTTAAGCATTTAGTTTGTGGAGTTCGACCGGATCGCGCGTGCTACGCTCGTTTCATATGGTTGAGTGTAGGGGTACCTCGCCACTTATCATTGGCACTGTTGCCGGGGACTAAGTGTTTTTTACGCCAATTAGAACATAAGGGATATCACTCACATCATTGTGAGATTTAACAAACCTTTAGGTTAATCAGTTAATCAAGAACATAAATAACGGTAAACAACACACCATTAGGATGGCTTCTTCTCACGGAATCAACTCACCTAAGGACAACACAGAAGACAGTCATCATCACATGCATAACCGAGACCAGGCATGTCCTAAACAATCTAAGGTCACATATACTCATCCTGATGAGTATGTCCTTGACTTTACTTTTATTCTCCACCAAGATGAACAACTGTGATGGAGAGATTTGTAAGGTAACATCGTGTTATCCCTGGATCGATCTGTCCCTAACATGCTTTTCCGTGCCTTAGCACAGATTGGCATGCAAGAGCTATTTGCTGAATATGTTGCGGAAGATTATGACACAAGGGATTATCATCCCACAAATGCCCAACGTATTCGGGACGAAAGGCAGGAGAGCCAAAATTCATTGTTGAAGGGCAAGGTCCCCCATGTCCTTAGTGAAATAGGAGACGAGGAACCTCTCACAATGGGTTTCTTAGAAAATGATGTTCCTCCTCCTCACTCTGGTGAAGAGGTAAGGCATCAGGGACTTCGATCAACTGTACATGCTACAGGCTTTGATCCCCGTGAGCACCAACTGTTCACGGTAGGAACAACCACTCACACTAAGGACGGACACTTAGATCATCACAACGATCGGGGCCGAAGTAGCCGAAGAGAAGGTAAGAAACATCGCCATGGTAATGGATCCCCTTCCTCTTCTCCTTCATCTCACCATTCACACTCTCCTTCACATCTGGGCGTAACCATCGTGAGCATAACGGAGAGTGTAAAAGTAAAAAGGAAGATGAAATACCTCGACAAGAAGGTTGAGAGGAGTTAGGACAAGGGCAAGGACGTAGGGAGAGTAGGGAAGCACCACGAAGACATCATAGACATCATGAAAGAGATGATCATGACGAACCCCTACTTGCAACCTGAAGCATGCTAGACATCACAGAGGCAGTTAGGATCCCTACAAGGCACTTAAAGGATAGCAGGATCAAAAGTTTGGACATAAATAATATTCCATGTTTTGAAGGGGGATACAACGCTGATCCTCAACATCATTTACAGGCATTCCACGATGCCTGTGCTTTGCAAAATATAGATAATGAGTGGTAGAAGCTCAAGTTATTCCCAAGGACACTGATCAAAGAAGCAGAGAGCTGGTACTGGTCCTTAGAACTGGAAACCATCAGGAGGTGGAATACGATGCTTGAATTGTTCAATAACAAATATCAGACGTACTCCAGAGTGTCCAATTTGCATAAGCAGATCCAAGGCT